>CM055093.1:62509502-62634739 GCA_029204225.1 Diphasiastrum complanatum
GACATCATTGATGGCATAGAACTCAAACCAGATGGTCGTGCAGCTGTCATCACCAAGTGGAGACTGAGAGATGGCAAAGCATTTGCCATGATCACCCTCAACATAAAGGACACTCAGATCAGCCACATATGTGCTGCTCAGATAGCTAATTATGCATGGGACATTCTAGCAACTCTCTACGACATTAGAAACGTTACATCCAAGCTCCATATGAGGAAGAAATTCTTCAACCTCAGAATGTCTGAAGCAGATAGTGTTTTGAGTCACCTCAACACTTTCAAAAATCTTATGGAACAGATGACTGCAACTGGCTCAGTCATAGAAGATTCCGATGCACTCATGACTCTATTATCGAGTCTACTTGAAGCCTACGATGGGTAATGGCAATTTGTATCCACCAGGAGCACCTCACTCTATCAAGAGTAATCTTGCTGCTCCTACAAGAGGAGATCAGAAGATCAACATCCTCCTCAGGCTCAGGATCGGATCCTCAAGCTCTGTATTCAAAAAATCAGAAGTTCAGATCCAAGAGATCTACAAAGTCAGGCTCTACTGACAAAAAGAACAACATGTAGTCTGGAACAAATTCTAGTTCAGGATTGAATTCAAGCTCTTCATCATTCCAACCTGCGTAGAAGAACTATTCTGCAGTGATTGTAAGAGGACTGGTCACAAAATCAAGGACTGCCGAACTTTGAAGTACAGCAACGAAAAGAAGAAGCAATTCCAACAGCAAGCACACAGTGCTACAATCAGCAACATCAAGAAGAAGAAGATGAAACAACTTTCATGACCAAAGTCGGAGAACAATAGGATATCGATTCCTGGTATCTAGACTCCAGAGCAACTCAACACATGACTCACCATCGTGATTGGTTCAAAGACTACAAGTCTTTCAGCACTCTCGAGTTGTGCAACTTGGAGACAACTCATCGCATTCAATCGAAGGTGAAGGAATAGTCAGGGTTGAATTCAAAAGAGGTGAAGACAAGTTGTTGTCCAATGTTCTCCATGTTCCAAATCTGACCAGAAATCTGCTCTCAGTTAGCAGAATCATCGATTCAGGGTTGAATTCGATATAGAAGGCTGCACAATCCTTAAAAAATTCCGGAAGGTTCTAGCCTACGGAAAAAGAAGCAACTATCTATACAAACTTAGCCATTGCTATTCTTCTAACAGTCAAGCTCTTCACACAGCCACTTCTGAATCAACTGATATGTTGTGGCATTTCAGACTAGGCCATCTTAACTACAACAGTATTCAGCAAATGTCAATTCATAATCTAGTACAAGACCTACCTTCAGTTAGCAAGCCAACTTCTCCATGCGAAAGCTATTTTATCAGCAAGCATGCTAGAAGTCCCTTCAGTTCAGACTCTGTTCATACATCCAAGGGCTTACTTGACCTTGTACACAGCGACATTTGTGGCCCGATGCAAACTGCTTCCACAGGGGGAGCTCTCTATTTCCTAACCTTCATCGATGACTTCTCTCAAAGGACTACAACCTACTATATGAAGAACAAATCCAAAGCATTTCAAGTTCTTCAAGTAGTTCAAGACATCTGCAAAAAACCAGACCCAGAGGAAGATCAGGGCTCTACGCACAGATGGAGGAGGAGAGTACATCTCCATAGAATTCAAGGAGTTCTGCAAGGCTAATAGGATACTTCAACAATACACAACCAGCTTCTCACCTCAGTCCAATGGTGTAGCTGAGCGGAACAACCGGACACTCATCGAAAGTGCCAAGAGCATGATGGCCCATGCCTCTTTTCCAAAGAAGTTCTGGACAGAAGCTGTTACTACAATTACCTACTTACAAAATCGATCCATCACCAAAGCCCTGAATGGCAAGACACCTTATGAGGTGTGGATAGGATTGAAACCATCACTCAAACATGTTCGAGTGTTTGGATGCATCACTTTCGCTCAGATCCCTAAGGATCTAAGAATAAAGCTAGATGACAAGAGCAAGAAAATGCTCTTCATCGGCTATTCCCCGAATCACAAGGCATACAAGCTCTACAATTTGGATACTGAGAAGGCATTCACCAGTAGAGATGTCATTTTCGTGGAAGACCAGTTCCTCGACCTTAAAGGAAAAGTTGCTGATAATTTTGACTCAGAGATTCAACTGCAGAATCTCGATGCTGACTCAGATAATGAGTCAGAATCTCAATGAGTCAACCCACATCAGAGGACCAAAGTTCAACCCAAAAGGTCGAACAGGTCCAGACAGCCTCCATCTAGATTTAAGGATGATCCGGCCTGCTAGTTCGTGCAAGAACCAAACACAGTTGCTGAGGCGATGTCTACTCCTGATGTTGACCAGTGGAAAGCAGTGATGGACACCGAATTTGATTCTCTTATGGAGAATCAAACATGGACACTCACTGACCTGCCAAGGGATCGAAACCCAATTCCATGCAGATGGATATTCAAGGCAAAGTACGACGCTGAAGGAAGGCTAAATTGTTATAAGGCCAAGCTAGTCGCCAAAGGCTTCTCCCAGATTCCAAATCTAGATTATTTGAAAACCTTTAGTCCAGTCATCAAACATGCTTCGATCCGCCTACTTCTCTCCTTTGCAGCTGCAACAGATCTTGAAGTTCATCACATGGATGTTCAGACCGCTTTGTTCAATGAAACCATCGAAGAAGAAATCTACATGACGCAGCTAGAGGGATACGAACTCAATGGAAAGCAACAACACCTTGTATGCAAAATTCATAAGGCGCTCTACGGGCTGAAATAGTCACCCAGAGCCTAATTCCAGAAGATCAATGCATTTCTAATTGAGAATGGTTTCATTCCAAACTCAGCAGACTCAAATGTCTATTTCAAGTCTGTATCAGATTACTTCGTCATCATCACTCTCTACGTAGATGATACACTCTTATTCAGTAATAATCTGAATCTGATGAAGGATACAAAATGCATGCTGGCCCAAGAATACAAGATGACTGACATGGGTCCAGTCCACTATTGTCTCAGAATCCAAATCCAACGAGATTGACCCAGCAGACTGATCTTCATCAGTCAGCAACGATATCTCAACAACGTGCTGAAAAAGTATGGAATGGCCAACTGCAAACCTAGTCTCTTTCCACTCGACCCTGGTTTAAAGCTAGCAAAGGAACAGTCTCCTAAAATTGAGGCAAAAAAGGAGGAGATGAAGCACTACCCATTTCAATCCATCATCGGCTCACTGATGTACGCAATGATCTGCACGCGACCAGACCTTGCATATTCGATCAGTACACTCAGCCAGTTCCTATCAAATCCAAGCGTAGATCTTTGGAAAGCACTAACAAAGATCATGAAGTACATTCAAGCAATGACAACTCTCATCATCTGCTATGGAGGCAGCCAAACTGCCAATATCCTTGAAGCCTACATAGATGCAGATTGGGCAGGAGATGTCGACACCAGAAAATCAACTTTTGGATTTGTATTTTTATACAACCAAGGCCCAATCTCATGGAACAGCCGAAAGCAAACCTCAGTTGCATTATCATCAACAGAATCCGAATACATAGCTACCACAAATGCATCCAAAGAGGCGATCTGGCTTAGGCAACTGCTTGCAGACCTCAATCTTGCACAACCACTTCCTACAACAATCTATTATGACAATCAAAGCACAATAGCGCTATCTCTCAATCCGAGATTTCACTCTCGAAGAAAACATATAGAAATCAGGTATCACTACCTTAGAGAGAAAGTGCACAGTAAGAAAGTAGTTTTGATTTTCTGCAGAACAAATTACATGGCAGCAGATTACTTCACAAAGGCTCTATCAAAAGAGCAACATCTCAGATTTAACGATATGTTAAATCTGAAGATCAAAGTTTTTCAGGATCCACATTAAGGGAGAGTGTTAAATTTCTTATGCTCAGCCTTAAACAAATCGTTCAAAGTAATGAGCATCCTGAAAAACCGAAGGCCGACAACATATTTTTTAGGCCTTCACATTTTTCCTTTTGATTTTTTCCTATGACTTAGAAATCGTTTTTAGGCACCTTCGTCTTTTTTGGCTTTTTTGCTCCCTAGCAAAAAAAAAGCGACACACTGGCCAAGTGGCCAGAATACCTTAGAAATCATTTTTTAAGGCACCTTCGGCTTTTTTGCTCCATAGCAAAAAATGCAACACACTGGCCAAGTGGCCAGAATACCTTAGAAATCATTTTTAAGGCACCTTCGGCTTTTTTGGCTTTTTCGCATCTTTGCTGACCAACTTCGCCAATGGATGAGTAACCCTAAAATAGCTGGACAAACAAATATCCCAAAGGTGGTTAATGGTTACCAACTTTTGTACATATGCAGAAACTGGCATAAATAGCCTTAAAGGCTTGTAAGATATTTCCTCTCTTGTAAATTTCTATATTAGTTGAAACAAGCTATGTAAGTGTTAATCTTTGAAAATTCTCTTTCAATCAGAGTTATCTGTAGCCAGCATTATTACGCTTAACAAGCTGAAGTTATTACTTCAAGCGATTGTACTCACTGTTGATATTTTTATCAGAGTGCAATTTTTGCCTCACTACTGCATCGTTCATTTGCACAAACTGTATGAATTCTTCTACTTGAATATTTCTGCTGCTAATTGTTGTGTTTCCATTCCTACAAGCCTACTCTCTGAGCAACCGAGCCTCCGCTATGCTCACGCCCACCGATTTCCGACAGAGACTCCTATGGAGCATGTTGTAAAAGTAACCAATAAAGAGGATGAAAGATCCTTCAAGGACATCACTCTTTATAGGCAACTTATTAGATTCTTAATGTGGATAACCATAACAAGACCTGATCTTTGATATAGTGTCTGCAAGCTTAGTCAAAATATGCAAAATCCATTAGTAATCAATTGGAAATGTGTCAAAAAAATATTGAGACACATCTCGGGCACACTAGATTTTGGGATCCTTTATAGAGGTGAATCCATTAATTTGCATGCTTTTAGTGATTTAGATTTTGCAGGAAACAAGAAGGATAGAAAGTAAACAAGTGCCTTTGCAACTTTCATTGGAGAAGGTGCGGTTTCTTGGCTATCAAAGAAGCAAGAAACAATATCTCTTTCATCAATCGAGGCCGAGTACAAAGCTCTAACAACCACAACCAAAGAAGTACTATGGATCAAGAGGTTGCTTGAGGAGCTCAAAGTGATCAGATCAGGTGTCATTCCACTCATCTACAATGACAACATCTCAGCCCAACATCTAGCATCCAATCCAATCTAGAGCATGTTTCAAGTGAAGAATGCATAGCTGATATATTGACAAAGCCTCTTCAAAAAAATTCTTTTTTGAAGCCTAGATCAGCCCTGGGCTTAATTAGTAAAGCTATGTTATCATCTAGCTAGATTGTGAGAAGGAGTATTTTCTAGCTTGACCAATTTTGGTCACATGCATTGTAATTTGCAAGATGGCCATGTAAATAGATGACACACGTGCCAATCACATAGGATGCTTTCCAAAAAGTTATTCCTCATATTACATTGTGATATCGTCTTTGAAATGAGGCCAAAATGTGTTTGGATAGGCAAGAGAAATTCTAGGATATAAAAATAGCATGTTTTATATTGTTTTTGGATCTTGAGACCTTGACCTCAAGTTAGGGTGGATCCAATGACGTATTAAGTTAGGTATTAGGGTTAGGGTATGAAAAGTTCAAAGGTGCCCTAATATGCTCAGATCCGAGCTTGAAATGTATAAATGTATGATGGGATCTCCATCAAAGTATGAAGAAAAGTCAAGTTTTTCCACTTCTATCAACATTGTCTTTTGGTGGCGAGTTCTAGCTATTGGATGTGAATGATTTTATGCATTAATTACTTGCTTTGGAAGGTATTGAAGTTGTTTACAGGTCTGACCCTCCTCCTAATGTGAACTTCATTGACACATGGACTTTTCCATTTGTTATGGAGCAGTTGGCAATGACAAACTCAATTTACTCAGTGGTTACACAGAATATGCAAGTTGGGCAGGAGATGTACACACTCGTAAATCCACTTCCGGATTTACATTCTTCCTCAACAATGGTCCAATTTCCTGGAACAGTCGCAAGCAATCTTCAATAGCTCTATCTTCCATTGAATCAGAGTATATCGTAGCCTCTCAAGCTACAAAGGAAGCAATTTGGTTGAGGAATTTACTCTCAGATATCGGTCTGAATCAATATGCTCCGACGACATTATTTTGTGATAATCAAAGTGCCATTGCTTTATCAGCAAACCCTAGATTTCATTCTAAGAGTAAGCACATTGAACTGAAGTATCATTTTTTCATAACAAAAGTTCTCAATGAAGAGGTCAAATTTTAGTACTATAGAACGCAAGATATGACAGCAGATATTTTTACCAAAGCATTAAGTTTGGAAGCACACAGAAGATTCTGTGTAGAACTAAGTTTGAAAGTCGAGGCATTCAAGGATTCAGATTAAGAGGTTGTGTTGGATTATCCTACTTCTTACTGATCGACTAATCGGTTTTAATCTTCATTCATTATTTATCCAGTTTTGCGGATTTTCTCATGTTTTTACACAGTCTACAATTTTACAAGTTTTTAAAACAGTCTGTAGAAATACACGGAGTTCGAAAACAGTGTCACATTTTTCGCCTGTCAGGAATCTCGTGGAAAAATGTAGGGTCGTATTTTTCACATTTTTTTTCCTGTCAAGATTTGTGAGTAAGTATGCAGAGTCGCATTTTTCGCTTTTTCCAAAGTGCCTCAAATGTTAAGGAAATAACTTTGGCAAAGTGTGGGACAAACCCTAAATGAGATTTAAGGCACTCTCTTTGTAAAATGTCGACACTGTCGTCTTTTTGTGACACCTTCGCCTGTGGCTGTTTTAGTTCTTTCTACAGAGTGATAGTTTTGGTTCATTTATGCAGACAGACTGTTTACGACCAATTTTTCCCACTTATCAACAATCACTAAGAAAGAATCGGATGGATGCCAGCAGACACCAGCCAACTGGTCATCGCATCTGATGACCTAATTGCTTAGTATATATATAGTTGTTCATATTCATACAGTTTTCAAGTTATCAGAAGAAGCATTTTGAATAGTTAGCTCTCTCTTTCTCAAGCTTGCAAGCTTGAACACTCCTGAGCATTCTAGCTCACTTCTTAGAGTTGTTTTAGAGATTGCTATTGCGCTACTGCTTATCAGCATTGCGCTTAATTCAGACTTTCATTTTAGCTGCTCAGAGAAAGCATAGAGTACGCGGCTTCAATCCGCAACTTATTGTACTCATTTACTTCTGTTTCGTTTTCATACTAAATCAATACTATCTTTTATTGCGTTCAGCTTCGTCTTAGAATGTATGCGTTTCTATAGTTCTTCGTGACTAATGATTTGTCTTGTGATTCGTGACTAATTATTTGTCTAGTGTTTCATGACAAATTATTTGTCTGATGTTTTCGATGCTTTATGTTTGGCTACGTAATCACTTAGTATCTAGCGATTTCAAAGTTAGTTGCTAAAGATTGAGCGTGATTTTATCACTACTGTTTTGTTCAATTTTTTACAGGCATAGTCATGCATTGAGAAAGAGGAATATAGTTTATTTAGCCACGCACAAAAAGTTTTCTTTCTAGACACTCGAATATTTTGTTCGTTTTTTTTCAAGTTCGACCTATCTTCTACACATCTCTTTCCGACATGCCACTTGGTAGTACTTTGACACACAAGCAAGTGAGTAGGATGACATGTGTCACTCATACACTACTGGACCAAATGTCCCAGTGAGCATGTGACATGTGTCATGTTTGATCGGTCAACCCTAACATGTGTCACTCATTCACTAGACCAAGTGTCCCAATGAGCATATGACACATGTTTTGTTGACTAGTCAACTCTTCTACTTTTTAGGAGGTCAGTACAACCACTCCTAATAAATGACCCAGTACCCCATGCCAAAGCTAAGCACGACTATCTGAGGTCCAATGCCAACTAATTACAGTTTATTTACAATTTTCTTACAAAAGTCACCACAAGTCAGTGACTTAGCCATTTCAGTAATTACAATAATTACAAAACGTACATGTGTCTCTGAAAACTGTAAATAACTGGGACAGGGACTAAAGGCTCTAACACTATGAGTTAAGCTTAAGGGGGGGTGTTGAAATTATGCATCACTCCAACTCACCAGAATTCGAGTCATCAGTATTTGAGTCTTCAGAACTCGAATCATTCGAGTTCGACTCACTCGAATTCAATTCTTGAGTACCAATACACTATGTAAATATGAACTCTCTCTCTCTCTTTCTCTCTCTCTCTCTCTCTCTCTCTCTCTCTCTCTCTCTCTCTCTCTCTCTCTCTCTCTCTCTCTCTCTCTCTCTCTCTCTCTCTCTCTCTCTCTCTCTCTCTCTCTCTCTCTCTCTCTCTCTCTCTCTCTCTCTCTCTCTCTCTCTCTCTCTCTCTCTCTCTCTCTCTCTCTCTCTCTCTACAACGACATTGCAGACTTACTCTCTGAAGTCGAATGTATGTGCAATCAATCGACTAGAGCAGAAGCAGGATCAACATCAAATCCTTCGAGTTCTACATCTTCTTCGACCTCCTTCGAGTTCGAAGTCCACGTCATCTACACTGCCCTGTGCGACGCAGACCACGTTACAGTTCACTTTAGTACCTTTTTACTAATTGTGTTGTTTCACGTGGCTCGTTGCCCACACATTCGTTGTAACTATTCCATGTATATATACATAACGACAACTCATGAAATAATGAGGTGAGACAAGAGTGGAGAAGAGTGAATCAGAGTTCCTGTGCGAACTCCATTGTGTCTTAATTATTTGATTCCCTAGAATCAGAGATATCCGAGAGAGTGAAAGCTATTCAAGGAATAGAGATAGTTATTTAATCTGTAGCTAGCCAACTAAGATCACTGCACAGAGTGTGCCACTACTGTGAACCATTCTTGGGCACAGGATCGTGATCTGATCATTGTATTCACAATAAGCTTAATTCAGATTCTCTATTTTCTTATGTGTATTTCACTACGAATGCTTTCTAATAATTTTCTCTCTCAATTGGTGCTCACTCAATTCGGAATGTCTAATCTCGAAGGAAGCATGGCTGTCAATGTCATGCCCATGACTGGTCTCGAGTAGCTTGTCCATGCTAGGGACTGGTAGACCAAAAACCCGTAAGTTAATTGTGACTATAAGGGAATTGGGGCCCTTATGTGTACATGGCCATAATTAATGGTTGTAGGCCTAAAACAGTTGACGGTGGATTGGTATGGGTCTATCAGTGAATCATTGGAGAATTGGGTGACGTGGCCCAGATAGGCTGCAGAGGTGTCCAGTGAGGTGTTACAGTGCACTACAAGTGGTGCATGGGGGGTATAAATATACATATTGGGCTCTCACTAGTGTATGCTTTTGATAGCATGACCGGTGGCAGGATGCTGCTGGTGTGATGCCTCATTCCACTCTGAGTAATTAATCTATAACTTGGGGGCTAGATCCATTCAATCTAGGTTTGGTTGGGTTGGTTTGTCCCTTGTGTTGCTTGTGTTTGGCATGCATAGAATAGGATCCTTGGATTGAGGACTGTTTGTTGTTAAGAACAAAAAAATAGTAGGTTCATTCTTTCCCATTTCTTAATCTGTCACTGTGACCCTTTCAGTGATCGTAAAGATTGTGAAAAGGGGCGAAAGAATGTCAGTAGTAGAAATTGTTTTAGTTGAAGTTGGAATTTTTCAAAAAAATCTCGAGAACTTCATATAATTATACTATTTTTTCTGACACTTTGATCAGGAAGTGGAGGGTCTTTGTGGAGGAAGAACCTGTGGTATGGGATGCAGGCGATTCCAAAATGAAGATCTGAAACTAACTGGATCAGTTGACCATAGTATGGCCGTAAATCTTAATGATGCCAAATATTGTCAGTCATAAAACAGGTGTTTTGTCGGAAATTTGAGATATTGGTCATGACCCCTTTTTAGGATATCTCAAATTTACAAAATCGGAAACCCGACAAGCTATTTCTTTATAAAAGATATATTGGTGAATTTCTTAACACATGAATTAACTCGAGTTTTTGTGATTCCTTGGAAGTTTATTCTGATTACCTGTTGACCATGGAAGATGTCACAGAAAATGGTTAATGAACCCGTTTTCTAAAATTGTTTTCTCTAATTGAATTTTCAGGTAATCCTTTTCTGATGTACAAGTCAAATTCTCAAGCTTGGTAATAAAGATGATCTTTTGTTAAGTCACTGTGTTGAGACATCATTGGTATTTCCTTACAATGATGCAGCACTTCTTTTGGCTTTCATGATTTTCTCGGATCTCTTCTTAGACTCTTCTCCTAGGCAAATCTCGAATGATCTGCACCCCTTGGAAACTCGTGGCATTTCCTGTTAAAAAGGGGGAGAAGTAGGAAGAAAAGAGAATTATCAAGGAGAAACATCGGTCAAAGATTCAAGGAGGAATCTTTTATATCGATGATGGACCTATTTTATGAATTGGAAACGATAGGATATTTAGATATTATAGAAATCCTTTAGGGATTATAGTAGATATCTGGTTTAAAGATTTAAGAGGGGGAAATTTAGAAAGTACTCTTGCGATAGAAAAGTGATGATAACAAGTCCGATTGATTTGTGTCAAAACTTGGTAATTCTATTGCAAAATGGGGGTTTTTCGAAACATGTTTCTTGCTGGAAATAGTCAACTTGATCTTAGTGTGAACTGAGATCCGTGGGTTGATGCAAGGGAAGAAATTCATGCTAACAATATATTCTTTTGAGTTAATCTCCGGTTGAGATTTTTTGGATGTGAAATAGCACTCTTTGAGAAATATTCTCTCTTAGAGGATAACCAAGTTACTGGATTCTCGATTATGAAAGTGTTGTGTACAGATCAGGAGTTATCTGTAGAGATATGCTATGTAGTGAATCTTTGTGGGATCATTAAACCTTTTGTACAAACTTTTAATCTTGTGGATCTACAGAGTATTCCATGAACTAAGTTATTCGCATGCATAAACTAGTTGTTGGTACATAGGCATATTAATGAGAATTGTGTTTGAAACAATTTCTCGCTGGGTTATAGTTATTTCTCATTGAGAATTGCTTATTGACCTAGAAGTGATTTAGAATCAGATTAAATGTGGTGTTTTGGTATCACACCTAGACATTTAAAATATTTTCTAAATCTGATACAGCTAACCGAGTCAAAAACATTACTTTTGAGTTAGTTGTGGAAAATCAACAAAATAATCTTACTTATGGATATTGTTGTTAAGATGTATTGCTTATAAGTCACAACGTCTATGAGTCATTTTAGATTCATTTACAGATGTGTGTGCATAGAATACACGAGAACTTTTGGGCCTTATCTTTTCCCGTTTGGAATTGATGGAATGCTATCCCGGAAGACTCAAAAGAGTTGGATAATTGTTGGTTGCCAAAAGTTAGAACTTCACGTAATGAGGTTCTGGTAAATCTTAAGTTATTCTAGACTATAATTGAAGAGAAAGATCTAGACGTATTCTAGATTGGGACCCTTACTCTGGAATGACAATTTGTGCCATGTCTAAAGTAAGGGCATTTTTTGTTTATAATCCTTTCCAGATGGAAAGGACTTTCAAGAACAACTCATGTGTCTTTTAAGAATGGTAATACACTCTTATGATATGGTATGGTCTCGAGAATCTGGAGAGTTGGGATTGGTGAATCATGACTCAGATTCTAGGGAATAACCAATCCATAGGAGAGGATTGTGTTCATGGTAAATCACCCCGGAAGAATAAACAAAATAGTGGAATTTTGGTAATGACTGGCCATCTTGCCGAATCGACTATGTTTATTTGGGTAAAAACCAAGTAATTAGAGTATCTGTTTTGGCTTTACGGATTACCAAAATTTGCGATTCGAAATTTGTTGGTGACTTTTGCTCAGCGTATTTGCTAAACTAGAGATGACTATGAGATTAAAATTCTATTGATCATTGGTAGTTACGTTCTTTTATTGAGTATAGGACAAGAATCCGATGAATTATGATTGACAAATCATAGTTCAGATTCTTGTTATACTTGGTCGTTTAAAAGAAGGATTACCCGCATGATCAGAAGATCAGATAAGATTTGTATTTGTATTTTGATAGCAATCTCCTCATAGAGGAAATTATCCTTGATGGAGATTGAGTTATTATAAGCATTTGGCTACCAGTTATAGCCCGTTTATGCTTGTGTATGGATTTGAACCTATATCACCCATCGTGGTTGAGACTCGATCGATCAAGTTTCAGGAAGTAGTGGATTTCCTACATAATATGCAGGAAATGCTACCAAAATGCATGTGAAAATTTCTTGTGTACCCAGGATGGAGACCGACATTATGCAAGTCTGAAAAGATCACCGAGAGACTTCCAAATGGGAGATTGGGTATTTTTAAGAGTCCCGAAAGATTCGAGTATAATGCGTACCGGCAAGCATTATAAGTTGTCCCCTAGATATAGAGGACTGTTTAAGATCTTGAGAAAGATCGGATCCTTAGCTTACCAATTGGAACTCCCAGAAGGATCTCAAGTGCATCTCGTGTTTGACGTAAGCCGTCTCAAGAAGAGTCTATGTGAAGGAGAGCATTTTGGATCTGGAGATCAATTGGACCTGTTGGATGAATCATCGGTTGTATCTCGCCTTGAACCCAAAAAGATCTTGGACGAAAGAACTAAACGATTGAGAAATCGTATAGTTACCAAGCATCTGGTTCGATGGAAGGGATGTACGGACGATGACGATTCTTGGAAATAGAAAGGAAGTTTAAGGAGGAACTTTTCCAATTTTAAGTTCTGAGGACGGAACTTGAATAAGGGGGGAAGAATGTCATGCCCATGATTGGTCTCGGGTAGCGTGTCCACGCTAGGGACTGGTAGACCGACAACCCATAAGTTAATTGTGACTATAAGGGATTTGGGGCCCTTATGTGTACATGGTTATAATTAATGGTTGTAGGCCAAAACACTTGATGGTGGATTGGTATGGGTCTATCAATGAGTCATTGGGAACTGGATGACGTGGCCCAGATAGGCTGCATAGGTGTCCAGTGAGGTGTCACAGTGCACTACTAGTGGTGCATGGGCCTTGGAGGGTATAAGTATACCTATTGGGCTCTCACTAGTGTATGCTTGATAGCATGACCGGTGGCAGGATGATGCTAGCGTGATGCCATATTCCTCTTTGTGATTGATCCATAGCTTGGGGGCTAGATCCATTCGATCTAGGTTTGGTTGGGTTGGTTTGTCCACCATCAGGTTCCCTTGTGTTGCTTGTGATTGGCATGCTTAAAATAGGATCCTTGGATTGAGGACTTTATATTGGTATCAGAGCCCTGAATGCTTCTCGAATCTACAAAAATAGTAGAAGGAATGCAAGAAAAGCTTTATGCATCAAGAAAAAACTAATTAAACTATGGCTCTGGAGAAAAACTGGAGATTTAGGCTCAAAATCCATGCCCAACTAGTGCGCCCCTCCGTTCAAAACCTATGATAGTTCTGTGAAAAGAGAAAAGCAACTTCTCCCTGCTTTCGGGCCACCTTAAGTCTCTCTCTCTCTCTCTCTCTCTCTCTCTCTCTCTCGGGGTGTTCGGGCCTTTCCTCTTTCTGCTCGCGAGCAGCAGGAGGCCGATGTGGAGGGAAAAATAAAGGAGAGGGGGGGGGGGCTAGTGAACTTTTAGTTTAACTTTAAGTTATTTTTGAAACTATGAGTTGGTCAGGCATAGTAGGTAGGGAGGAGGAGTGGGCCTGGTGAGGTTTTTTGTTTTTCATTTTTTTAGAAATTCCATGGGCTTTTTTAGACTATGTTCTTGTGAATGCAGTTAAGGTACTCCCAAATCATAATGGCTTAAAATTTGGTGTGAATTAGATTTTGATGCATACTAGGTTTTTTTCGCGTATTTGTTGCATTGGTTCCATTTTGCAAAATCATTGGTAAAAATTCTATGAGCAAGTTATTGTCCGTTAAAACGCTATGTTTTTGTGGACATTGCTCGATTAGGAAAGCATACTCATAATGATTTAACCGAATGAAAAAATTTATCAATTTTTTTCGATTTTTTCCTATGCAAATGGATTGAATGAAATTCTAGAGAAGGGGTGGCAAATGAAAATTCGCCCGGCATCACTCGATCGTGATGACCCCCTGGAATGAGGAAAGCCAATTTGGGCTCTCCCAAGTGTTTGAAGTTGAGAAGAGAGTATTCAATCTCTTTTATAGTCTTCAAAATCTCTCTCTCTCTCTCTCTCTCTCTCTCTCTCTCACACACACACACACACACACACACACACACAATATACATGCAACCATATTCATACAAAAGGTGCATTGATATACCAAAGTGCATCCACTAGTGTGCACGCCATTTTCAAATCATTTATGTATCTCTCTCTCTCTCTCTTAATATACATTTAAGTGCAAGGGTTTTGTGTGAATATGCAACCCTTTCACAATTACCGAGGTGAGATGCTCAAAAGATGAACTACAAGAAAACTGAAAAAGGTGTGCTTATAAGTTATGGCATATGCCCCCATTTGTATACACATGAGAATTTGAGTTGGGTCGATGTGAGGGCCTTGTACATACTTGGTATATTGCCTCTTTGATGCGTGGAGCAAGATCTCGTGAAAACTAGCCATCAAATTTTTCAATTCATTTGCTTGAGATCCTGAAATGACATCCACATGCTTCCTTCATTTCCCATTATTGCCCATGCTTCCTTCATTTCCCATTATTCTAAAAGCCGAAGTAATTTGAAGTGATAGATCTGAAGTAATTCGACGTGACAGATCTAAGGTATGGATGCTGCTTTGGTTGATGTGACGAAAACTCAATGACACAGAGAGACATGCATACATATATATATATATATATATATATTTTTGAAATAAATTCTTGAAAAGATGTACATTTACTGCTAACTGTGAGAAAAGCGCAGTCGAGAAATGGTTGAGATACATGCCTGTGCACAAATAAAGTAAGCTTAAACTGTTCTATCTTCTTTGTGCAATGAACATTTCAGAATAATATACATATACTATATGTCAAACTGCTGTGATACTTGCATTCCTCAAGGAAGAGGTTGTGGAAAGTCTCCGGACAGCTCCTGTAAAGTTAATCTCCTTCGATTCAGTTGATGGAACTTGTATAAAATCGTGTTATGCACAGATGGCCACTGTAAAAGCAAATCCTGCCAGTTTGTGCTTTAGTCAGCTCTCCATAGCAAATCATTTCAAAGAACCGCATCAACATGTTCACATCGACGATGCAGTAACAAGGATACTGAAGAATGAGCTTCATCACAGTGAGTTTCCAATAATCAACGTCGTACGGCATGATGAACACTTTTTTTCTTTGGATAACAGAAGACTGTGGGTTTTCAGGAAAGCTCGCGTGGAGAGCATAAATATCAAATTGGTCTCAAAATCCTATCACAACAGGTCTAGGGAATTTTTTAGCTCTTTGACGGCGCCCGGCAGTATTCGGATGTTCTCTGGACCAGATTTCTTTCCTCGAGTGAGAGGAGAATGCAAAAAGGTGTTTAAAGTTCCAGCGTGCATCCAACCGAAGCCAGTAGCTGGCAGCTACGTACGCGTACGGTACTCGCAGATTCAAACAGCAGGCCAACATAAATCAAATCCGGGCTTTCAGAGGAATCCATGGATTAAATCAGTGAGCTTGGTGCCTAGTGACCAAGAAATATCATCGGTAAACTTGGTGCCTAATGATCAAGAAAGATTCAACTCGGGAGGAGTTCTTCAGTGTAACTGCTTGCAAGTCGAAGTAAATTCTGATAGTTGCGTATCTTTTGAGAGGTCAAATTCCTTCACCGATGAAAAGTGTTGCGACGATCAAATAAAGGACTTTGGAAGCTTAATTTCAGATGTCAGCTCAAGCCCGCGATGTATAATTGGAACTGCAAACACGGTGTCCAGCGGTCAAGAAAGATCTATCGAAAGAGTTTTTAGCTATAAGCCCTTGCAAATCGGCGAAGTCTCCGAGAAACGTGAGGATACCAACTCCTGTAACAAGGAAAAGTGTTGCAACGAGCAAATCGAGGACGGTCGAAGCTCAATTTCAGATGTTTCTATAACCAGCTATGATGAAAATTTTACTCAAGGCAACTGCCAGGAGTACTCACTGCAGTCCATAGCTGATACGCAATCTAAATCTAGTAAGGAACGAGACAAAGAGAAGCATGTCTTTGACAGTGTCAGTTCTATGAACGAAAATGAAGTCCTCGTTGACATTGCATCAGATGGTCCCGATTCTATAGGTTGTTCATCAAAGAAGACAGGGTGTTGGATGCACAATGTGAAGATATGGATTGTGAATAATAAAAAGAAAGTCTGTAGCTGTATGCAGAATGTGAAGATATGGATTGTGGATACCAGAAAGAAAGTCTGTAGTTGGATGCACAATTCGAAGATATGGAATTAAGTGGATACCAGAAAGAAAGTGTGTAGCTGACTGCACAATGTGAAGGTATGGATTGTGGATTCTCAAAAGAAAGTTCGTAGTCGGATTCATATTTGAAGTTATGGATTTAAATGAAGATATGGATTGTGAATACTAAAACAGGAACTGATTTGTAGTCGTATTCATAAGTCAAAATTATGGATCTGGGTTGTGATAAAAGAAGGATTTGTCATAGAATTGACTCCCTTCCCATCTTTTCAGGTAGTATAAACGCCACAAGCTTTGCCCATTGCTAGAGTCACTACTGCTTAAAACGGTGAAGTAGCTTTAGATTCTTTGTAAGTACAAAGCTCATTTGACTTTTGCTGTTACAGTTCTCTCCTACTAGAGGGAACAGTTTTGGAGATAAATATTCTGAACTATGGTAAAACGATGATTAGCAGTACTGATCTTGAACAAATTGCTCAAATCTTCTTATACATAATGTCCGTTTTCTGTTTTAGTGCTTCTTAACACATGAACCCGCCTTGGCAATAGGTGATGAATAGGTTGCTAAAATTTTAATTCGTGAAAAGTGTTTGGAAGCTTTATGAGAAATGAAATCATGAGAACATTTTCTATGCATAATGCAAGTAAGCACAAAAAGCCTTGCTGAAATCTTGCTAAGAACACCATAATGGTAAAAATGCACGAATGTTAAATGTAAAGCTTCAATTTTGAATAAGTGCAAATCTATTTTTGTGGCAAGGTGTTGTTTTTATTTACTTTTTTTTTCCCTTGCCTTGCAAAGGCTAATAGTCTTATTGAGGCTGGGCAATGGAGTTTCGAAAACCACAACATTCTTGTTTGAATATCAATTGAAAATGGTGGTATATAACGATGATCATGGATAATGAAGTGACATTGTAGGTTAAAATCACAAAAAATTGAATATTTTAAATTCTACATGCAATTGACTTAAACTTGATGTAGAATCTTGTAGCCACCACTCAGGATTTTCTAATGCATCAGAAATTGTCCAAATCCAACAAGTGAAGTGTGAAATCGGAAGTGATCAAGTATATAAACCTAATTTGAGTTTTGATCTACAAAAGATCCAATCTACATATGCAAGAAACTCAATTTTTTGATAGAAATCAAAATCGTGAACGTGCAGTCAAAGTGGATCCTATAACTTGGACTATCAAACCAATAGCCCAAAAAGAGGATGCTAATTCTGTAGCATGTTGCTCGATGACAATGAGTTTGTATATCTTTGTTCTAGATGTCCAATTTTGTACTATCACCTAAAATGTGGATTTGGTCTTGGATTGTTAGCCATTAGTTTGTGTTGTTATGTCCCTAACTAACTAGGGCTATGCTAGAGTTGATTATGATAAATTGGCTTCGACACATGTATGTTTATTATTGCACGGACCTTGGCATTTTGTGAGTTTCTTTTGTTCATAACTTAACAAAAATGTACTAAATTTTTCGTAATGCTAATATTTAAATTGTGGTGTCATATGTTTTACCTAGTGCTTGCAAAAAGCAATTTTTTCAACTTTTCATAAAATCTACTGGGCCTTAGGCTTTTGAAAATGTCAAAAGCTCAAAACCTATAAGAATTTTTTTAGGCGGCCAAAAGCCTAAAGTGAAAATTTAAGATGGCCAAAAGCCTAAAAGTGAGTTTTCAAAAGTGGCCAAAAGCCTTTAACATTAAATTTTTAACATACTGAATGATCAATTGTTGGCTCTTCTTAACATATATATATATTTCTAAATTCGTGTTATTATGAAATGCAAAAAAATAACAAAAAGTAAAATCATCAATCAAACGCCATAAAGAAAAACATAGTTTTACAAGTAGTTACAAAAAGAATAAATTTGACAGAGAAATTTGCTACAGCTTTGTCTCGACTCTCATTCGCACTTGAATTTGTTGAGTCTCTACACATTCGTAATGAGATTCTATCACAAGTGGCATAAACAAACATTATAATCCTAACACTTATAGATCCAAGGTTTTAGTAGTGAAACAACTCAAACTATTTCTACAATTTTGTGAGCTTTTAATATTTTGAGCAATATCATTATTGATGTCACAATGTAAGTAAATGCAAAACATCACATACATAGATATTGGCCTCAAAAGATCATTGATTATATATGAAATACTTAGATATCACATTTAATTCAACAATTTTAGCACAAACATTATTGCCTCAAGCCTCCAAAATCAACTAACTAACAATAATCATATGAGTGTCAAACAAATAGGGAATAAAACATTAGCTAACAAAAATATGAGAATACAACAATATTAAATATTTTAATAGAGTGTTAATTGCATTGAGAACTCAAATTCACTCTAACCAATAATTAAAATGTCAAAATCTAATGACATTAAAATCTGATACTAAGATACCACTTACATTGATGATTCAAATCAATTCAACAATTAGTCAAAATGCTAAACTTTCTAATTATGAAGTTAAAGAATGAATGACACTATGTAATATATTAAAGTCATAAGAAAAACAAACATATAAAAAAAAATACAATTTATATTAATCATCATGTGTACACAATATATATACACAATGATTTGATATCATCACAGGGCACTTGTAAATTTTTCATCTTAAAAAACTTAAAAAACTATAATGATGAAACATTATAATTTTGCATAGCATAATGTAAAAAAATCATACTTGAACTGAAGAACTAGGTTCACAAAAACCATATATATGTTGGCTTGTTGACATAGCTTTTATCCACAATTCAAAAGTGTGAGAAAAATCCATTGAATTGTCTAATGGAGGGCCTTCTATCCATATACACATAAGAGCATCAACATTTGAAGTACACAAAGAAGTACGTAATTTATATTTGATCCGATTTTTCATACTAAACCCTCTCTCACATGCTACAATACTAGAGCATTGTAACAAAGTAACTTTTGCTAATTTTAACATATCAAGATATTTTTCTCACCAAGTTTCATTAGGTCCAATGTTTAATCAAATTTTCTCAAACTCTTACCTTTCCATTCATTTCAATTAACTTGCATTTTAAATCTAGTAAACTCTCGTCTAAACGATAAGCTATCTATAAATTGTTCTATAATTTCATTGGTGTTATCCAATGTTTTAGATTTTTCTTTTAATTTTACCAAGTTATCAACATCATCATCACCAAAACTTTTTAACTCATGATATCCACCCAAAGGAAACACACAAGGAGATAAAAATTTTAATGATGCAAGAATTGTATTATCTTTAAAATGTTTCATCACGTGTTTCATGATAAAACTAGAAACTCTTTTTGAAAATCTATAGCACTATGTAACTCAGTACCTTCAACATCTCTATCCATCATTATACTCATATAGAAGTTACCTTTAAGTGCTTCTCGTAATGTTTCAAGATAACCCTAATCAAGACCATAATAAAAAATAAAGGATATCCATGACTATCCGTTTAATAAGAATTAATGTCAATAACAAGATCTTCAATAAACTCTAACTGAATATTACATACCTAGCTTTCAACAAGGCTAGAGATAGTGGTAACATCCACAAAATCCTTTTGAAAGACTTACTAAGAGGATTCATTTATTCTAAAATGGCAACCCAAAAATGAATGGAATAAATAAATTTTATAGCCACTTCTGAAAAAGTAATCTGAGCTTCAACCTACAAGTAAGCTAACAAAGGCTCTAAAACATCACAAAATCTTGAAAGAACTTGTTGTCTACTAAGCCAATGACTTTAGGAATATTTTTAACCTTAACAATAGAACAATCAAACTCTTCTTCTAAAACCTTGAGTTTTTCAATTCTTTTGCTACTACGAGAAAAAATACTAGCTACAAAACTTACGACTTCATCTAGTACATGTCTAGAAAACTCGCTCTTTATAACTACATCAACAGCACATAATTTATTCTTGTGTAATAAAATACTTTGCATCTAGCAATGACGGAGTTTGCCTTGGAGAGGTCGACTTTGTCGGATAGATAGTCAAGATCAAGTGCTAGGGATCATTTAGACATGTATGAAACAAATGTATGATTCAAGTGTCCTAATCGATGATGCCATAGTAATGCTTTATTAAAGTTCCCTCCACCATGAGGAGGCCTTGCCTTTCAGAAACAATACAACTGAGGATATCCGCTTATCCTCTAGGACGTTGTGCAAGCTAAAATAGCTTGACCAACGATTAACCCAGTCCTCAACAACTTCCGGGCGCTTCAATTTTTTATCGCCAAAAAATATTTCTGGTTGGTGGCCCAAGTTAGTTGAGGTGATAGCTTGTAATTGGTTAAAAAGGTTCTACGTTTGGTTATCGCATTGCTTATTACTTTAATGAAGTTCCAGCATCGCTTTCCCCAAAGTGTGCAATAATTTATTAGAGTCGAGGGCCTCATCACTGTTTGGTGATGTCAGTTGGATTTTTGTGTCATCACTTCTTGGTGATGCCGGACGGATTTCTGTGTCCCTCGTCACTTGAACATCATCTTTGTCCATGACAATGTCAAAATAAACGAAACTGTACAAACTATATTACCAAAACACTTGCTTATCAAAATTATACCAATGAAATTTGCAATTCTGACTTAGGAACCAAAAATGAGACACAACCACATTAATGCCATTAGAATTCAATTAATAGTTAAGAAAACACAATTCAAAACACCCGACCGGATCAATCACCACAGCACAACGTCAAGTGCAACAAGAACGTAGAATTGCTCTCATCAAACTGTATATTCCACTACTTTGTAAGTACAAAGATGAGTTCCTTAAAAACACTCAAAGGGCTCGTAAAAGAAAAATGGACCGATAACTCTAGAACTAAGCACACGTGGTGCCGTTGAAATAAGAAAGCACTGTATAAGTCGATCATTGCTATTTTAACTCTCTCCCTCAATGATCAACGTCATTTCTTATTTTAGAGTATACTCTATTCATGGAACATACCTCCATGAAAGCATTACAAGTAAAGGCTTTTTACATGACCTGGTCTAAGCCAAGTTTGGCTCTAAAAGTTTCAAACTTTTCTTTACTTAAAGCTTTTGTAAATATATCAGCAACTTGTAACAACGTAGAACAATGTACAATACTTATGTCTTCAGATTGTAATTTTTCACGCACAAAGTGATATTTTACTTCAATATGTTTTGTCCTTGCGTGAAAGATTGGAACTTTAGCCAATTGTATTCCACTTTGACTGTCACAGAAAATAACAGTGGGATTTACCTGCTTCATGCCAATCTCACATAACAGCTTACGTAGCCAAATAGCTTCTTGGGTAGCAGAACTCAATGCTTTATATTCGGCTTCTATGGAAGAAAGAGAAATAGTATCTTGCTTCTTGCTAGACCATGAAAAACAGCCGCTACCAAAATTGAAGGTATAACATGTTGTTGACTTTCTATCATCTATACTTCCTGCCCAATCAGCGTCAACATAACCTTGCAACTTAGGTAAAACACTTTGTCTTTTGTAGATTAGACCAAGGTTTGATGTACCTTTCACATACCTCAAAATCCTTTTTGCAGCTTTCCAATGGTCCATAGTGGGTGATGACATGAATTGGCTAATCAAACTTACAGCATAGCAGATATCAGGACGTGTAGTCGTAAGATATATTAAACTTCCAACTAGCTGACAAAATATTGTAGCATCAACATGTGTAGTATCATCAATACGAGATAATTTCTTACCAGCTTCGCAAGGGATGATGGACGGTTTGCACTCTGTCATGTGAAATTTCTCCAATATCTCGCCTACATATTTGTTTTGACATAACCTGATATCACTACTAGTTTGCCATACTTCGACACCCAAGCAATAGTGCATAAGATCTAAATCTGTCATCTCAAATTGCTTGCATAAGTTGGCTTTGATAGAACGAGTGAGGTTCTCATCATTGCCAGTGATAATGATATCATCAACGTAAAGTACAATCAAGGCAATGTTGTCATCATTTATAAGAACATAAAGGTTTGGATCTGAATTTGTTCTTACAAATCCATGTGAAAGAAAGTAACTGTCAATGCGTCCATACCATGCGCGTGGCACTTGCTTAAGGCCATAAAGTGCTTTGTGTAGCTTACATACCTTCTGTTCTTGCCCTTTTGCCATGAAGCCCTGCGGTTGGACCATGTAAACTTCTTCCTCTAAGTCACCATTCAAAAATGCAGACTTCACATCCATTTGATGGATCTTCCACCCAAAATGAGATGCTAAGGCAATGATAAGACGTAGCGTAGTCCACTTAGCCACTGGAGCAAATGTCTCTTCATAGTCAATTCCTTTGCTTTGCTCATAACCCTTCACTACTAGGCGTGCCTTATACTTTGCTATTGTGCCATCCGCATGAAACTTTGTTCTAAACACCCATTTGTTGTCAATGGGTTTCTTTCCAAGTGGTAGATCAACCAACTCCCATGTATCATGTCTGTGGATGGATTCTATCTCTTCTTCCATTGCTTGCCACTCTTTGTGATCTTTTGCCTCATCAAAGGTTGGTGGCTCTCGACACTTCAAAATGTCACTCATTAGGGCATAGTTCACATGATAACGATCGGGAGACTTCCTTTCCTGTGTTGATCTTCTCACTTCACTTTGTGTGCTAGATCCTGTTTGATTTAGCTTTGCGTCCTTCATGATCTATTCATACCATTTTGGTATCTTAGATTCAGGTGACACACTACGTGGAGAGTACGTATCCCAAGGAGTGTCCAAATAATGTCTCTTACTTCCAACTGGTTTCTCCTTTATTGCTCCTATTGGCAAGTACCTCCCCCTAGGCTCTTGAATAGGTGGTGTTCTTTCATACTCGCCCTCTCGACTTTCGTCTTCACGTGCATCATTTTGTGGAGCATCTTCTTCATTTTCTTCCTCCAGAATTGTGGGAAGTCTCTTGATGTTTTCACCACTTGCATGGTTTTCATCTTCATACCTATGCATTTCATCAAAGATCACATCTTTGCTAATGTGAATCTTGTTCATTATAGGATCAAAACACCTGTAAGTTTTCGTTCTTTCATCATAACCGACAAATATACACTTGATTGCTTTGGCATCAAGTTTCTTTCGCTCCTCCTTTGCCACATGTACATAGGCCTTACATCCAATGACACGAAACTTGTCGATTTTTGGCTTTATTCTAGTAAATGCTTCTTCAGGAGTCACATTTGGAACCGCAACTGTAGGGCTCCTGTTTTGCAAGAACGTTGCCGCACTGCACGCTTTCAACCAAAGTGAATCGGTCAAGCCCATTTGCTTCATCATGGAGCGTGCACTCTCCATAATAGTTTTGTTTTTCCTTTCAGCTACACCATTACTATGCGGCATGTGTGACTGTGTGAATTGTCTTTTAATGTCGTGTTCTTTGCAAAAGTCTTCAAAATCATCATATTTGTATTCGCCCCCTCTATCAGATCTTAGCACTTTGATGCGTGCATCCAGTTGGTTCTCTACCAAAGTTTTGAACTCCTTGAAGCAAGCAAAAGCATCTGATTTCTTCTTCAAGAAATAAATCCATGTCCTCCTAGAGTAATCATCTATGAAAGTCATAAAATAATATGCTTTCCCCAACGACATGGTCTTCATTGGGCCGCATAGGTCGCTGTGAATTAGTTCTAGCGGTTTCTTAGCTCTTGCAGCTCCACCTTTCTTGAATGTCTCTCTGTGATGCTTTTCCATGATGCATCCTTCACATATTGCATGATGATCATCCTGCAAAGCCGGTAACCCTATTACCATCTTTAGCTTCGCCATCAATCTCAAGCTCCCATAGTTCAAATGACCAAGTCTTATGTGCCACAACTCGGATTGAGATGTTGTTGAGATAGCCAAACCATATTCACTTGGTTTTGCAGCATCCAATTTATAAAGGCCACAGTTACTATCTCTATAACCCTTTGCCACCACTTTGTGGTTGTGGTTCGTATCCTTCATAAGGCATCCATCCTTGACAAATTCAACTTTAAGATGTTGATTTGCCATTACACCAACAGAAAGCAAACTCTTTTTGAGTCCAGGAACATAAAGTACATTAGGGATGTTTTTAATTTTGCCATCAAAAAACTGCACAGGTACATTGCCCACACCCTGTATCTGGCATTCCTCTCCATTGGCTTGAGTGACCTTATCCCCGTCATGGATTGGTGAGAATTTTTCAAACCAATCACGTTTCCCGGTCATATGCCTTGTGGCGCTTGAGTCTATGAACCATCTGGCACTATCATCAACTTGGGATGCCAATGCCGATGAGAAGACACTGGTCTTCTCCATCATCTTTGGCAATGTTTCCTTGTTGAGTCACTTTTCCCACCTTTATGTCTGTTTTTTTTTATAACACTCGCGTGCCCAATGACCTGGTTTGTGGCAATAGTAACATTTGTCTTTCTTCTTCTTTTTCACTTTTGATGACGACTCTCCTTCGTCATCATCATCCTTGGATTTCTTAGGAATCCTTTTCCATCCTTTCTGCTTGCCTTTAGCAAGCAAGGCTTGATCCTCCTGTGGGGTTTGTCTTGACTTCACCACTTCGCGACGTTGCTCTTCTTGCAACATGATTCCGTGGAAGTCTTCAAAAGTAGGCAACCTCTCTCTCGAAGCAATGCCGCTCACAAACATCTGTAGCCCTTCCGAGACACCGCTCATTGTGGTATGTACCAGTTCAATATCTCTGATTGGTTCTCCAATCGCCACAAGTTGATCTCTCAGCTCCTTTATCTTGGTGAAGAAGGATCCCACTGATTCACTTTCTTCCATCCTTACTGTGTTCAATCTCGACTTCAAGAACATGGCTCGAGCTGAATTGCATGTTTGAGATTGCATTCTAAGAGCTTCCCAAGCTCCCCTAGCCGTCGTGGCATCACTTATGTGAGTGATCACATGGTCTTTCACTAAAAGATTGATCAAGGATAATGCTCTCTGCGCCTTTTTATCAAAGGCCCTTATGTCACCTGGAGTGGTATTTGGCCGGACTTCAATACCTGCCACGATTTCCCACAACTCTTTCTCCATCAAAATGCTCTTCATTCTGAATTTCCAGATGTTGTAGTTAGAAGCCCCATCAAGTTTGCTTGCATCGCCCAAAATTGCCTCATTGATGTTTGCCATCTCCAAACTGCTTAAAACTTCACCTGTAGGCTATAAAGTGTATGCTGGAGCCAAGCTTGATGTCAGAAATCGATAATAATGACCTGCAATTTTTAGCTTACAAGGCCACCCGCCGCTCTTTTGCCAAATTGAAAGCCAAACTGGCATCGTTTTCCAAAATGCTTCACGTCACCTACTCCCAGCTTCCTGCCCAGTGGAATGGCGAAATCACTTCTGACGTGCTTCGAACACTTTCTCCATAGCAATCACTCTGTTTTGGTGTACCGTACTTGCAGGTACACTCAGGGTGCCCTTCGTTTGGAGGATATAGCCTTTCGTTTGGCCAAAATAGGCTAAAGGAGGTGAAAATAAGGGCAATTTGGGTTTTTGAACTGTTTCTTCAGTGTGAAGAAACTTCACCCTTCAAAAACTTGGGACCCAACAATTTTTTTAGTTTGAAGATTTTTAATGAAGTTGCAATGCACTTTGCACTTTAGACCCCTTCAGACTTTTTCACTTCAATCCAACGGATCCTTTAGATCCAACGACCCACCTGTCGTGAAATAACCATCGTCGATCTGTGTGAATCGAGATCGGACGGTTGTCAACGCTTTTGTGCATTGATCAAAGGCTTTAAAAGCACTGAGCACTTTGGGTCGCTAGCTAGCAATCTAGATTGAGCGCGTGAGAGTTCCCGCGACCTCTCCTCCTCTTCTCTCTCTACGATGGAGTTCTTCTCTCTCCTTCACAGGCTATGGCAGCTCCAAATGGATCGAACTGGCTGCCTTCCTTCTCCACGGCCAGTTGTGGCCTCCCTACTGTTGAATCGCGCTACCAGGGCGCCCATTCACAGCCTCTCACAACTTTGAAAACGACCTCCTACAAGGAGATATCTCAGATTTTTGTCCCTTGAAACCCTAGCAATTTTGAAGAGAAGAATATATTGGGCTTTACTCAGGCTTCCCTTGAGCTTTCCTTTGCAGCTTCTAACTGGCTGAGGTCGCCCTACTGCAGGCTATCTTCTGCTCCAAACCGCTCTTCAAACGGTATTCGATTGGATTCAAACCAATCACAAACACCAAGCAACCCTCCAGAAGAATTTTTCAGCTTCAAACTTTGCTTGCTTTCTGATTCAACCAACAATTCCCTGTCTCTGAATCCTTTTTACAGTTTTGAGCCGTTCCACGAATCTCCACAGACTCGGTTTTGTGCGTCCTAGCCAACAAACCGTCGTGAATTCGCAGCTCTCTGTTCTTGTCCAGTGATTCTAGCCACCAAGGGCTCTGATTTAAGAAAACACAATTGAAAACACCCGACCGGATCAATCACCACAGCACAATGTCAAGTGCAACAAGAACACAGAATTGCTCTCATCAAACTGTATATTCCACTACTTCGTAGGTACAAAGATGAGTTCCTTAAAAACACTCAAAGGGCTCGTAAAAGAAAGATGGCCCGATAACTCTAGAACTAAGCACACGTGGTGCCGTCGAAATAAGAAAGCACTGTATAAGTCGATCATTGCTATTTTAACTTTAACACCATCTTAAGCTATTACAATTCAACTGCATTCATATTCACGTAGTCCAAAAAATGACTAAAATGCCCATGGAAATCAAAAAGAACAAAATGCGGAAAAAAAAACCCATTAATCAACCACCCCCCCCTTTTCACCTACCATGCATACCACTCAAGTTTACTCAAAAAAAACTTAAGTTACACTTACCCACCCCCACCCCCTCTCCTTCCTCTCTCTTCTCCCTCCAGATTGAGCTCCTTGGGCCTCCCATCCTTCATGCGCGCATAGATCCTGGCCCAAACTAGAGAGAGAGAGAGAGAGAGAGAGAGAGAGAGAGAGAGAGAGAGAGAGAGAGAGAGAGAGAGAGAGAGAGAGAGAGAGAGAGAAGGCGCTCGAGATGAGGGATGGGGGCACGCCATCCCTTCATCACTTTTGCTCAGTAATGAATGCATGGATTTGGTGCTTGCAGGGCGCAGAGAGGCGGTGATTTGGATGCAAATATATGCTGTTTGTTTTTCAGTTTATGATTACGTTTGTTGCAAGAAGTTTAACAAGCTATTGCTTCTGCTGTTAATTACATATTACAACTTACATTAGGGATCTTTTACGGTTGCTTTGCTTTCAAACATGCATAAGCAACTTTCATTTATAGTTTAGCATTATTTGAATCTTTTACATCTGAGAAACAAGGTAGATGTTAAGACCACTAGGGAAAATCCCTAAGATGAGGATAGGAAAACACAAGAGAGACTATGGAGCAAAACCACCCAACCAAACCTAGATCCCTCCTAGAGAATCCTCCTGGATCTAGCCCCTAAGCCATGCCATGTGATAGCAAGAGGAGAAGAGCTCTACAGGTAACTTAGACTAAAGTCGTCGACGGAATAATCACTACCTCCATATATAGAGATTAGGATCTTGTGCATGAACCCATGCAATCTCCATGCAGATCAGACTAAAGTCGTCGACGGAATAATCACTACCTCAATATATAGAGATTAGGATCTTGTGCATGAACCCATGCAATCCCCTAAGTCTCAATTAGGGTGTCTGGGTCCTCTCAAGGTCATTAGTCACCAACTGGCCTTGATGTGGAATTAAATCTAGGCGTGACCAATAATTTCGAACACTGGAGGGCCGGTCTACCATATTAGGACTATTCCATGTCCATAACTGAATATGGCCATATCATTCTTCCTCCCTTAAACAGGTTTTGTTCTCAAAACGGGAAAAAGAAAACATGAAATTACTCCTTAAGCTTTCAAATCTTACCCATGAATCATTATTCGTAGTCTGATCTTTCCATCTGAATAAGTACTCAGATTCCAAAATATACAGTAAGCTATAAATCTTCCAAATGGGTTGATCTTATCCAAAAAAAATTATCACCTTCATGTAATTTCAATTACATGAAACACTAGGTATAGACTGAAGTTTCACACAAGCACTTATAGACTACAATCTGTAAGGTAAGCAAATTCCTCATGAGTAATAAATTACTTATTATGAAAATGCTTGTGAGATCCACACAATCTCAAGAATGTACTAGAGTAAATAGATCCTCACATTTCTATATAGTCTTTTAATGACCTTTAAGTATCAATCATGATCTGTCAATCATAAATATTTAGAACCTTATGATTCGTCAATCATAATTTACAAGATTCCAAAACCATACTTTTTCATTAAAAAAATACTGGAATATATGCACAACATACAACTCAGGAAATATAAGAATCATTCTAAAATCTTTTCCACAAGAAAAAATATTGGATTTCAAGAATATTCTTCCAACCCAATTCTTAATCAGATTATGAGTTCCAAATTCTACAATCAACCAAGTAATTAAAGACCATTATAGCACATCTTTAACAAGATAAAATTCATACAATCACCTAGAACAACATCTAGAAATTACAAAGTTCTGCCGAATTCAAAAATTCAGTTTACCATTCTTGGAACCATTAGGATCCGGTATCCAATTGAGCTCGCAAGGATACTATCACTAGTGAATCAAGTATATTCCTCAACTGAGAAATACTCACCCAAGAATTCAGTATCCTATGCACACAATTTTCTGATGAATCCAAATGACTCATAAATTATGTGTCTTACAAGCAATACACAAAACAAACAGTTTCCGGTGAATTCTCTTCATACTGTATGTTTTACCAATTAACTTCCATAGGAGTAAATCAACTACTCAAATTAATTACTCAAGATTAGAAATCTTAAATGTCTAGGTGCAGATCTTAATTGTACTGTACAACACCACATTTAGATCCGTATCCAAATCACTTTTAAGCTAACCTATAGATCTATCGGAACCGATCTGTTAACTCTGCAAGTAATTGTTAAACACATTACTTGATCATATGTCTATGTTCAACAACTAGGTTAAGTGCACCAAATAACCTTAGTAACCAGGAATACATAGTATATCCAAACAAGATTAATCATGCACATATGAGAAAAATCTCACTATGAACCATTACATATACATATATGTCAATGTCTGGCAGTGAGAATCTTGTAACTCAGCTACAAAAGATTCTATTTCTCTAGAGTAAATAACATATCTGGGAAATCTCGGAAGTGAATAATTCCACATCACAAGTTTTCCAACCATCATACTTTTACCAACAAAATTTCTTCAACCACTCAACCTACATCAGATCTTAGTATACAAACCAAGATTAGGCTGACTCATACAGACATCTTTGGACATAAGGTTAAGATTAAAACTTTATTCCTCTAATCTAATCCATAACTAAATGCTACTTGGTAGCCAATCAGTGAACCTTAATCTATTCTTTGCCCCTACTTCCCATATTCATAAATATCTTAGAGCTCAAAACCCCCAAAACTACTCTAGTTCTAGATTACTCAAAACAATCACTACAGATTTGGAACCTGTCACTGCATATGTAGTACTGGTCGCTTGGATTAGTATGGTACGGATGTACCGTAATACCTACATATTCGTAAGAATTAACCATGGCAATATTTAACCATGCCCGAATAAGAACCACATTAGACTCTTGGTGAGATACGACTGGAAAGCATGGATATGCTCAAAAGTATGGACAATAGTGTGTGACATACCTTGTTCTACAAGGCTCACTTGGGTTGGAATGACATGCATTTGCCCTAACACCAGCACACGTGTCCACACCAGGTCTTTTAACTAAATAGAATGTAAACAGTTAAAACTATTCATACTCTACCTAAAAATAAATACTAACTAATATGGACCAAATGCCCGTATACTGATCAGCATGGCACAAGCCCTGATATGGTAATATTAGGGCTTGGCCTATCGCTAAAAATCTTTCTATTGTTTGGGAAGACAGGACTATGATTTAAAAATACTATTATATTGTTAAATAGTATAACTTCTTTTGGACATGGATAACAACTGACGTTCAGCTATGAGACATGTCTTCCCCACTGTACTAACTCATATAGTTTTGTGTTGTGAGATGTTGGTAGGACGTCTTAAAAGTAGTTATGCTTTATGGTATTTTTTCAGTACTCTATTTTAGTTTTCAGCTATATTTTACCTTGTTGGATTATGAATAAAGGCTTCAAAAGGTTTCAGTCTTGCTTTGTCAAGAGGAACTAGGTGAAATTTTGTAACTCTCTCTCTGGGTCCTCCTACTCGCTTGCCAATGTGTTAGAGTATTGCCAAGTGGCAAGTGTCGATTGTGCATGGGGTTTGCCATGTGTCGACGTTAGAAAGGGTCAGGGTTAAGTGGGTGCTTGAGGATCGTGTTTAAGTGAGCCTAGAGAGAGGCATTCCTCATCATTATCTATGTAGCAAGTGGTTGGGAGGAGACTTAGCAACAGTGCTCTTATGTATTATGTGGATATTTTGTCATGCACTTTGAGGAGAAATCAATAAAGTGGATATTTCGGAGCCTACTTTGATGTGCTTTGAGTTGTATTCAGATAGCTTTGTGATATTTGGTATCAGAGCAGTTCCTTTACAAGATTGTGTGGGGATTGGCATCACTTTTGTTTGCAGTTAGGGTTTATTGGATGCTAGGTTGGTCAGCACTCTCCTATAGCAAACTAAGGATAATCATTTTCTTGGCTAATATTTTTAGTCAAAGGATAAGGACCTGGAATAGTCCTAATATGGTAGACTGGCCCTCCAATACTCGAGATTATTGGTCACGCCATGATTTAATACCTGTCAAGGCCTGTTTGTGACTAATTACCTTGAGAGGACCCAGACACTCTAATTGAGACATATGGACTATTGCAACTACATGTGACGGATATAGGCAGGAGGACGGCATGAAGAGATGTGAACTATTTATAGTTGACCTGCATGGGGGTTGCATGGTTTCATGCACAGGACTCTACTCTCTATATAATGAGGTAGGGATTCTCTCGTCGACATATTGGGTTTAGGCTACCAAGTTCTCTCTTCTCCTCTTGCTTCACGTGGCATGGCTTGGAGGCTAGATCCAGGTTTGATCTAGGATTGGTTGGGCGGTTTGGCTCCATAGTCTCTTCTATTGTGTTCTCCTATCATCATCATCTTAGGGGCAATCCTTTAGGGTCTTTACACAACCGTTCCACAAGCTACCGAAGCAAGGCCAACAACATCTACGACTACTCCCCTGTTTCGAAGACCTGTCACCATCAAGGCGGAGATACAAGTTTTTCTGCAGCAACATTTGTATGAATCCTCAAGGGGTGGCTAGGTAATAAAATTCAAGTCATCAGAAACATAAGCTGGCAAGGAGCTTGACAAGCTACCCGCATTGGGTGAGCAACCGCCATGGTGCAGAATTGTTTTTGAGAAAACTCGAGACTCAATCAAGATTTCTGTGGCGAAGCTCCGATTGGATCCATATTTTTTGCCCATGCCACGCCGAAGAAGGATCTTGTTGTGCCTATGGATAAAATCAACATCCATACACCAAATTGGCCGATAATCAGTTGGAGTATTTCAATTGATTTCTGTCGGGCCCTCCAAGCTTACTCCTGAAAGTATATGATTTCACCAGATTTGACGGTTAGGCAGTTTGCACTATTTGCGAAAGATTTATCAAAAGTTGGCCTCTATTCAACCATATTGGGATGATTGTCTGTCCACTCTTTGTTTTGATCCAAATCGTCTAATGGCGTCAAACAAAGTTCAAGATCAATTGCCGATAGCCAGATTATACTACCGTGCGGTGATGCTGGGTGGATCATGGGAGTCGAAATTCATTTCTTGGATGACAACTAATTGGTTGTCAAGAATTAATAAGTGCTTCCCTATCCTCCTTCAAAATTAGATCCAAGCTCTATCAAGCATCAAGAGATAAAGAGGACTAACTAGTTGTCACACAAAGATTCGTTCCCATGAGAGCGATAGCATAGTTTTGATTCTAACATGTGCAAATGATCCTTTGATTAACACTAAGATTAACTCTACGATCCACTAACACTACACATTCAATTGATCAAGCTTGCTAAACTCTCTCTTTCTCTCCTCTCACAAAGTATAACAAGATTCAATCCCAACAATGATTAGATCCAACAAATAGCAAAATCAAACAAAGCATGAGAGTTAGATCAAGAATAGTAGAGTAGCAAGGACATTCAATTCCAATCCATAAGAGGCTCAACCTGCTTCTATTGAAATGAACATGAAAAATGAATCACAAAGTACCACTATATATAGTTAATTTTAGGGCTTTGGCCTCAAATCCTATTGGCCAATTTCCACTTCCTTATTATTTTAAATTTGAAAATTTGGGGGGAGCCCTTTTTATTCACTAACTTGACTATTGGGCCTTGTGACATTTATTCCCCACAAAAGGCCTTTTATTAACTTCTAACTAATGAAATAACTATGTGATCATCGGGTTGGACTTACACACGCAAGGTTCCAACTCTCTCTCACTTATTTACTAGGGTTAGGGTTGCCTTGAGATCCGCAAACCCTCCAACAGTATCCCCCACCAAAACTGGTGGCGGTCCCACGATACCTCGTGAGATTTATTTTGGACTCTATTTTGCCTCACGTCGGATCTTTATTAAGTGATACTGGACTTTCTCCATGAATACTAAGCGTGGCTCGTTGAAATACTTTGCTACAACCAGATCAACAATATGAGCACCGATAGAAAAATCAAAGGCCAAATTATTTTGAAAATATTGCAATAAACTAATCATGACATCAAAGATTGTTGGGTTCTCAAGCATAAAAAAGCAAACAAGAAGATGCAACAATAGCAAGAGGAATTCAACTAAGGATTTCCAAGAAAATTGAAAACTAGTTATTGTAGATAATCTACAAAGTAAAGATGCCCATCAATGGTATTTTGACTCAGAAGCTTCTCAACACATGACACCATGTAAGGACATATTTCTAGATCTCACTAATCTATCTTCGAACTACATTTTCTTTGGAGAGTCAAGTTCACACAAGGTAGAGGGCCAAGGGTCCATTTTACTCAAGTTCCCATATGGAATGGCCAGGGTGATTCCTAATGTTCTCTTTGTATGTAAGCTGACAAAGAATCTGTTGTCTATTAGCAAGATTATGGATCAACGTTATATAGCCTTTTTAAAAGCAAAGCAATGTTTTATCTTATATCAAGAGTCTAGTGAGATTTATTAACAAATACAGAAGGAAATTTTGTATAACTTGAGAAAGAACCATGCACTAATCATAAATGTGAGTATGGAAATATTAAATTAGCCATCTGAATTTATATCAAAGGATAATCCTTATTAGATGGATTGAGGTTAAAACTGTGGAGCATTCAACAAAATTATTGTATTCAAGGGCACATCTCAACCACCAATGAGTAGAGGCCTCTTAGCTTTATAAGAAGGAAAGGAGTTGAAGCATCCACTGCTTTACTTATTTAAGGAGGTAAACAGTATTAGCTTTTTAGCTGCTACATGGAAAGGCAAATATTGAGTTGGCTTTGGCTCAAGTAGAACTTCTTAATTAGCTAAACATTGCATTCCTTGGGATTTTATGAGAAAAGGTTTTCTTTTGAAACATACTAGGATGGAGCCACAAAGTTGTGCACATTACCCGTCCACAAGGTAAGATTTCACGAGCATAGGCAACATTGCCTACTTTTTACAGAAGAAAAACTCACACTTCAATTCCAGGCTTTTACTGTTTCAGTGCTCCTACAATTATTTAGAGCACCCAAAAAGGAATGTTATTCAAATATTCCAAACGAGTTGCCATGTAGATTGACTCCATAAATAGACCATTATAGAGCTACAATTACAATGTTGACATTGTAGCCACTTCCATATTAGAATGCTTGAAAACACACTCGATGGCACAACCCAGAATCATTCAAACAATGATAATAAGACGGTGTCAATGAGAAATACTATCAAAGGTATACAAAAGAACAACTAGGATGAATAGTAACTCATGAATAAATCAATACAACTCACGCATGTTGTTGATGCAGCCATGTTATAGTTTGTTATTTATTGTTGTTACAAATAAGTACATTAAAACTACTATAATGTCCTCTTTATAAATAATGCAACTTTTGGTAAGGTATTAGCTACAAGAGTGAGATGACTCATTTTTTCAATTGCACGTTGATTAAGAAAAAGTGAACTTCAAGGAAAGATTCTTACTATATATATATAGACCCACAAACAAACTTGACTTGCATGCAATCTATCCTTGAGTTTTACTCAATTGTTATTAAAAAAATTTGTACTTCAAAAAGCTTGATATCAAATACATAAATGCTATACCAAATATCTCACATCAAGCATTCACATAAAAAAGTGATGAAAGGTCAAGATGAGACCCGCGCCCACGCCCTCCTAAGGAAAATTGTTGTTATGGAAGACCAATTGGCAAAAGTCAATTACATTTATGTGGATTGATATTTTCAAATACTTTTTCAAAAGACAACTTTTTCCACTTGATTGTGTATTTTACACCGTTGCATAAGGGTGGGGCCTTGCTTGCATCTCTCATCCAAGCTGAGGAATATACTAGAGATGCTACTCTCTTTAAGGAGTGCACTACATAAGCTCTTTTGACATCGCGTAGGGAGTGCACTCGTGCAATCCTCATCAGCCTTCTCCTTGCTTAATTTTTTTTTTAAGCAATAGATACACTCAATGACATGTGCCATGACTGCATAAGGTGTAGTTGTTGAGTAGCCCACTAAAGATGCAATGGGTGGAGAGAATAACAAAGTGCTAGTTGTTAAGACCGACGATAAAATAATATTAAAAATAGTATGTGAATAATTTTCATAATTTTATAACTTTATTTTGGAGATTGGAAAGAAAAGATTTGGGTAGAAATTTGGAAAATATCAAATCAAATGACATGAAGGCCTATAAAAAGGTCATGTCTTAATTGCATGAAGGGAAACCTTCAAGGAGAAATGTCAACGCGGAGTCGCGTGCAGAATGTCCTTGAAGGGCAACTTCAGACGTCAAATTTCAGCATTTACTCCCAAGTGAGTCTCACGGGAGTTGTCACTGGCCCCACATGCAGATGAGCTGCCATTTATTTGGCCCCTTGTGTGGCCATATTTCCCTATTTTCCTCCCTCGGCGACTTGGCCAAAGAGAGAGAGAGAGAGAGAGAGAGAGAGAGCAAAAGAGGAAGAGAAGATAGGGATGGCATATCTGCAGTTGACTTCAATTGCATGCAGGAAGGGTAGAGATTCTCTGCTGATAATTTAATGCTTGCTTGCTGGTGTGCTGTGATCATAGCAGGTGAGCTGATTTGCTGAGGATAATCATTGTGGTTGGTTCAAAGTTGGATGCGGAGCTCTTGTAGTACTCTCCCCTCTCGACGTGCAAAGTGCAAACAGCGATTCCATGGGCCTGCAATGGGTTTTCTTTCAAGCCATACTTGCTGGCAGTTTGGTTCTGGCTATTTTACAATCATGGGCAGCTTCTGTTTCAGCTCAGGGTCAAGGTAAAAATCATGTTTTCCTCGTTTTTCTCGTTCACTTCCTCGAGTTTCAGCTTTTCCACACACATAGGTTTAATCATGTTACCAGCAAATATATATATATATATATATATCCAGATAAGAGGAAGAAAAACAAAAGCTGGCAACGCAAAGATCTTGTTTGGAGCTCCAGCTGAAGCTCTTTCATAGTGGTGAAATGAAAGTGTGTCGTCACATGGGTGTGGACTTCTTGATTCATAAAGTTCCTTGTGGGCAGACACGTGCGTGTGTTCGTTAACAAATTTGCAAAAAATCACTTCGTGTTATCATGATCATAAAACAGGAAAGCTTGGATTGAAGTCTGAAGATTACCAGACAAAGACTTCTTGCTGCTCATGATCCAATGTTTAGAGAAAATCTCAATGTTAGAAACGATGCTTAGTTACGCAGTTCCTGATCAATGTTCGTAAAAAAGATTCAACCCAACCGTATATAAAACCTACAGCATTTAAATGAAGTCGACGATAAAAGATTCTAATGAAACTTTAACTTTAAATTCTAAAGCTAAAGCTACCTAAATTTTGAAAATTGAAAAACCTGCAATTCTGAAACTAAGCAGTGATATGCAATTGGCCTGTTGGCTTGGTCCACACAATCACTTTCACACAAAACGCAACCATAGGTTATAGGATGACTTTCTGGTTTCAGGAAGTGGCTCGTAGTTTTATTATCTGTCTTAAACAGCTTTTTGTAACATCCAACGGCTTTTTCAGTCTAACAGCCTGAAATCCTTTCAATAGAGGCATTCTGTCAGGTCAATATGTGCCTTGAGCACAGTTTCAAAATACCTACAAGTTTTGTTTAACCACCTATCAGAAGGATGTCTGAAACTATATTTTCCTTTTCCAAAGGAGTATGATGCTATTTCCAGTAATACTAATGGTTGGCTATGTATAAATTTCTATTATTTTTATGCTAAGGCTTTTAGACCGACCGAGGAAATGAGCAAGCTGTTGTGCTAGTTTAATAGAAAGATGCTCAATCCCAACGTTGAACTATTTAGATGGAAAGAAGACAGAAACTCACTCGAGTGATGTGCTCACCATCACAATCACATCACTGTTTAATCTTCTTAACACGAAACCAGGAAGTCTATTTGTATCTCCTCCACATGGAACGAATTTGTACAGACAAAGGCTAGGACATTTATACAGCTTTTTTACCTGAAAGTGCTCACTCAGCTTATGATCACAGAGTAAGACGGCAGATTAGATGCTTCTGGTATTTGATGTTTGCCGAAGAATTGGAAGTCAGCTTGCAAGGAATTATACTGGCTTGTAGCAAGTTGATCCGTCCGTGCAGTGCTTTGAAAACCACTACAATATGCTCTCTATATGATCATTCACAAGGCGTCAAGCAAAACCATCACTATGTATTCTCTGTATGACCGTTCACGAATCACAATGCGTCAAGCAGGTGATGGTAGTTTGAAATGCTCTCACTGCCACTAATTTTCCGTTTCTTGGTCCATCATGAATGCAGGCTTTTTAAGTCTCAACTGCGGTGGGACGAATACGTTCACAGACAAAAATGGTATAGTCTGGGTTCCTGATATTCCGTACATCTTCACAGGATCTGTTTCTCAAGTTTCAGCTTCAGCGCAACAAGAGGAGCCTCTGAAGAGCCTCAGATTCTTCCCCGGATCCCGAAAGAAAAATTGCTATATCTTGCCAGTCACACCATATGGCACATATTTGTTGCGCGCCACCTTCCTGTACGGAAACTATAATACACTCGGCAAACCTCCCAGCTTTGATATTCAGTTCAACGGGAACTACTGGTCTACGGTTTCCATTTCAGACGCCAACACTCGAGTGTACTATGAGCTCGTGTTGGCTCCCCCGGCCAACGATATCAGCGTATGTCTTGCCAAGAGCACTCCCACTGACAATCCATTCATCTCCTCATTAGAGCTCCGACAGCTTGCACCATCCATGTATCCCAAAGTGCAAGAGAACAAGGCTCTCAGTTTGCATTTGAGAATGAACTTCGGTTCCGTCTCTACCGATGATATAAGGTCTGCTTTTATCAGACTTACTTGATGACGTGATTGATTTTATCTAAAAGCAGATGCTAGTTCATCAGGTAGCAGATCAATTCAATCATTGATCGATAAGTCGCTCAGCTGTTTTGGTTATATGCAGGTATCCTTCCGATCCTTTTGATCGAATCTGGAGCTCAGATGCTCCATTGGTCAATAACTACATACCACTCACCACCAATCGTTCTGTATCTCCTGGAATTACTTTTGACAAGCCGCCGTCTGCAGTTATGATGACTGCAAGAACGACGGCAAATTCCTCGCTTGCTCTGGGCTACAGCTTCAGTTTATCCACTCTCACTCTGAACTACTACGTTAGTTTTTTCTTCGCAGAGATCGCAACTTTGGCCCCCACCGATGCAAGAATCTTTAACATCGATCTTACAAATGACATCAATAATGCCTCATTCTTTGGTCCTCTGAACGTGCAACAGGAAGCTACAGCTGCTTTTACATCAGTAGAGATCTATGCTAACCATACAAGTCTGCAAGGTCCAGCGACATTCACGTTCAGGCCAACCTCAGCCTCGACACTTGGTCCAATTGTCAATGCTGCCGAGATTCATCTCGTCTTTGATAGCCTTACGTCAGGAACAGACAATACAGATGGTAAGGGGAATTCACATCACTTATATATGTAAAGAGTGTCAATCTAGAGACATGAACTTAATGCTAATGTTACGGAAGGTTATGCAGGATTCTGACAATGACAGCAGAGCATAAAATTACCCATTGTCCAAGAACTAGTCTTAGTTTGCTACGTTTCTGTTCACATGAGCATTCTCACGTACCAAAGGATATCTGAAGTTACTTCTAATTGAACTGTACGATGCAGTTACGGCACTGGAAGCATTGAAATCATCGTTTAACCTGACCAGCTGGACAGGTGACCCATGCTTGCCAGCTCCCTACACATGGGACTGGCTAGATTGCAACAATTCGAGCCCACCACGAGTAATAGCATTGTGAGATTTCTTCCAAAGTTGCAGTTCACTCTCCATAATCCTTCAGCAGAAAATACTGTCTAGCCAGCTAATCACATTCATATTCATGTCCTAAGTAGAATAAATAATTGTGTACATTCGATGAAAGCTGTACTGCGATCTTCTTCTACCAGTAGGACAACAGTTTTAGTTGTTCATCGTAGGGCAACAAAAGTTAGGCAGCCTTCAGCGATCTTTTCTCAGAATAACGTTTTTACTGTACACGGATGCTTACGCTTCAGCTAAACTTTCATGTACTGTAACTACAGGAGACTGTCTAACATGAACCTCAGCGGTACTATACCTCCAAGCTTCTCCAAGATGACGGCTCTAACTGACATGTAAGAAATTGTCATTTGTCTCTTTTGTTGAGGGTAGCTTCAAGACGAGCAAATTCTTGCATGTACAGGTGATCAACTTCTGCTTTACCGCTGTGATTGGCTTCGTGTGATTGCAGATGGCTCGACAACAATAACATCAGTGGTACAATACCTGATCTCAGTGCCCTTACAAATCTTAGAACCTTGTAAGTTGTTTGTACTACAAGATCGAAATCTTAGTCTAGATCTTATATTTTAGTTCGCCCAGTTCTATTCTTCATGCCAACCTTCAGCAATTTTCGTAAGCTTATATTATGTTTAGAGTTTGTGGGCATGCTAATTGAGAAGGTCCCATGAATGGACGTCTCTTTTCAGGCATTTGCAGAACAACAGTCTGACCGGGAGCATTCCCCAATCCTTTTCTCAGCTGCAACACCTACAAGAACTGTAAGTAATTTGGGCAAGCTGGTTCTAATGTATCGGACTAGAATAGGCAGATTTATTTCCGAAGTTAAGTTCTGTGGCTGTCGAAATGTATCGCCTACGACGCTTTTCTTTCTTTGAGTGCTTGAATGAGTGACAAGGCCTTAAAAAACCTCTTTATTCTAGTTTTCTGCAGGATAACGATTTGAGTGGCCCTGTGCCAACAAAACTGGGAAGCACACCTGGACTGACTTTTAGGTATTTTAACTAAGTGCTTGCATACCTACAATCATATTACATGTCTCCTATGATTGGCATACAGTGCATTCATGATCCAGTTTTTTTCTCTAAGTCAGTTATGTTATTGCAGATTTTCTGGGAATCCTAACCTTTGCCTCCCTGATAATACATCATGCTCATCTACTGTACCTTTACCCCCATCTCCAGTCGGATCAACAGCTGGAAAAAAAAAAAGCAACATTTCTCCCGTGGTAATTGGTGTTGTGATAGGTGCAGTTGCCTTGATTCTGATAGCAGCCTTTGTCGTATTCTGTGTTCGAAGAGCCAATGTTAAAGCATTGGAAAGACAACAGATTCCATTAAGTCCACTTAGCACTGCAAATACTGGTAATCCCATGAAACTTTAAGAGTGCTGTCTGCTGTATGGAGTTTCCTGTGAGTTCCCGGCATGAATTTTGCTACGGCTTGCATTCAGACAGAAGTTTATGCCATCACATGTGATAATATTTCTATTCCTCAACAAGATCATCTATTGACAGGATTGATGAGTCACAAAGATCCTCCCAAACAAACACAACTATACACCTTTGAGGAAATACGAATTGCGACACAAAACTTCCAAAAAAAGATTGGAGAAGGTGGATTTGGACCCGTATACTTTGGCTGTTTGGCGGATGGACAAGAGGTTGCGGTCAAGATGCTATCTTCCACATCAAATCAGGGGAAGAAGGAATTTTTTAATGAGGTAAGTTACATTTGTCATTCTGATCTTGCTAGAGCTGTTGTTATGGCACTTGCTTCTTTATGAAACTTTTCAAAACGAATCAGCATGTGGTTTTGAGAACAACTAAGTTAGCTTATGAATGTTGTTGCATCATTCCTTTAATCAGTATGCTGCATAATCTAGTATGTTTGAAACTCTGTGGTAGTCTGCAGCAAATTCTAGTATTTTTAAACTGTGTCGAAGTGATGCTTGTGGTGGAGTTGAGAAAAGGTAAATGAGTTATATCAACCAGGTATTGGGGCCTCAATAATCACAAATGGAAGAACCACAAACTGCCTTGAAAGATTTGGGCTCCCTTTGAGAGTTCTTATGCACGAAAGGGCAGCATGCCTGATCGGCTGGGGCTTTAATCGATGTAAATCATTTGGGATTTTTTACCCTTTTTTCAATGCTGTGAAATGATACAATTCGGTCTTCGTGACAAACGGTGTTGGGCATACCCTTTATGGGAGATAGCCCAAGGGGAATCTTCCATAGAGGGCATTCTGCTCATAATACTCATGGGTAATTTTCCATAACCGGCATGATGCCCTGCACATATGGGAAAATCAGAAAAAGTTGCTTAATACCCTAAAAAGTGAATTCCTACAGGTGTTTATGGGGATAGAAAGGTCGTTGGCAGGCCTAAAGGAAGGTCATTGGAAAGCAAGCTGGTCGTAGCCCACAGCAGAAAGGTATGGTAAGTTTTCAAAGCAAAAACTCAGTTTGTTGAGGACCTAGAGCTCGTTAATCAAAGGAAGCAAGCACTTTACAAAACGGAAGGTCATTGGCAGATAAAAACTAGTCCATATTGAGGCCATTAATCAAAAGATTCGCGCCATTGTAGCTGACGAAGGTCTACTTGTCATCAGTGTCATTAGGTGAGTAAACTGATAAGAAAAAATGGTTAGAGATAACAGACATTTGCTGCCCTGCTTGCTGTTATTCTATAGAATTCCATTCTTTGACAAAGAAGAAACCTACTGAAGATATTTGGGAAGATCTTTTAATTAAAAGAAGAAAAGATTTTTTGGTTAGACGTCTTAAATTGATTAAACTCTTTGAAGTTAAAGTTGACCTCTGTGCCCCAAAAGCACTTGTTAGGTTGTATCTTCATATTTATTTTTGTCTGTAGTCACACAAGGTCTCAGAAGGTCGTTGGTGGTTTGTGTGGGCAGCAAACTAATGCTGGAAAGCATTTTGTGGAAGACATTTTTGTGAGTGTTGCTTTGTGTGCAAGCAGCTAGAGTCCTCTTTATTAAGCTGCAGGGGCTGTGTTTAAAAAACAATTGGCCTTCTTGTTGAAAAGAATTGAGGTTTGGGTCTGAATAGTGCTTTGTTGAAGCCTAAGAACATCTGTGGGCTGTAGAAATTCCTCATGTTGAGTGTATATGTGAAGAGTCAACTTGTTACAGTTACAGTGCTCTTGTTACAACCTTATTGTAGTAAAAAAAGAGCTGGGGATGGCTCGTGATCATTGATTGAGAATCAGAAGTAAAAGTCCACTGCACAAAAAAGATTTTCTAAAAGAGCATATTGGAAACGATGAGTGAACAACAGCCAGAAATTGGAAGGTGCAATCAATCACTTGTTGTGCAGATTCATGATGGAAAATTGGGGGACAAAGGCATCTGGAAATTTTAGAGCCCAGACACTTTCATCGATTTGTCAATGAAAGATGTTGCAGCTCCATACATAAGTGATGGAATCCTAAGGAAGTTTGGGACATCTCCCGAGTCCTATTTATGAATAAAAAATTGCATACTTTGTGTATGGATGAAAGGGCCACAATAGCAGACATTTATAGTTGCAAGTTTAGTGGGATTGCAAAGAGCTAATTCAGTAAATAAACCAATTAATGCTCGCTATAGCAAGAAGCAACACACAAAAAGTTGATCACTCACACACTTAATAAAATCAAAAGTGTATGTAAGACACCTCTATGTATATTTTCAGTACATAGAGGTTGCCAAGAACATCAATACTGGGGCCATGGAACTACTTAGCAGGGCAAACCCCACGACCCATGATATCCAACCAAAAAGTCCGTTAATTAACTGCTCTTCCACATGACAAGTACTAACCTAACTAACAAGTTTGACTTGTCCTTCAAAACTACAACCCATTTCACAGTCGAAACTTTGAGTAGGATTTATAGATTTTACAACCATCATTTCCTTAAGTTGGATAAGCTTATCTTAACTTAGTGCTTTAGTCTACGAGGACAAAGCACCGTTCCATTGCTTGTAGACTAATGTTTTATGGACACTAAGTTGTCTACCAGATGTTGTGGACCATATTGGATTATAAAAAAAGGTTGGATATTTGGCTTATCAAACATGGCCGTGGACGTGATCAGTAGGTTCCCAACCTTACCTCCACCGAGTCCATCACTTGGCCGATCAACCGAGGTTCTTTGGAAGATCAGGGACATGAAACACCCCTCTTAGAATGACGGTTCTGCCCTTTCCCAGCTAAAAACATACAGATCCTTTCCCCCACTTGTAGGTTATATGGCATGTTGCAAATGATTCCATGTGCACCCCTTATCTTCCAGCAACTCTTTGATGTGCATCCTCTATCGCTCACCTCCAAGTCCTGATCTTTCTCCTGATTTCTGAACATGATAAGTGCCAAAACTGCTTCCCTGTCAGCTCCGTCTGCCATATTAACCTACACCACAGCTTCTGTTTGTCGTTTTCAGATTTCCCTGGGCAAATTTCAAACACAGTGCCCAATTTTATCGCAGTAGATACATTTACGGTCTGTTTCGCCCTTGGCTTCATCTTGCCAAAATCGTTATTTGCCATCTTTCCAAGATGAAGGACCCATGATGAACTTTCTTATAGGGGAAAAATCTCAAGCAAGTTTTAAAATGTTGTAATTTTAATCAACGTAACTCATAAAACAACAAGACTTGTTTCAATCTTTGAAGCAAACTAGTGTTGTTCGAGAATGTAGTCATAAGATTTATAAACTCTTGTTGTAGAAATCGTTCCTTGGTACATTGTTGGCTTACCACGTCGCATTTAATATGATGTTGCATTTTTTCAGCTGCCCAATTGGCATAAGCTATGTCTCTTGCATCTACACTTAAGCAAAGATTTGTTGCTCTTCTACCATCAACTTGTGTGCTGACTTACGCATGGGAAGTGCTAATTCTTTCATCACCACATGACGCACATCCATGATTTCGTTGTGGACTCGCCAAACTTTGCAACCCCTTACACAAAAGATGTGGTTCTTTGCAAATATTTACCTGCTGAAATGGCTGGTGATCGTGCCAAGAACTCAGTCTTCACATGCGAATGTTTAGATCATTAGGCATGAGACCTAGTGTCACTATTGATTTTAATGTACTTAACATTGATGGTCATGATTCCAAGCTTCTCATACCTTGAAGCATACATTTTGGGTAGGGCAGAGTTAGGATAGTGAGTAGGCTTGTCTTAACTAGTGGTAAATTTTACTTTTGCACAGGTTGACCTGCTTTCCCGAGTGCATCATAAAAACTTGGTGTCCCTTATTGGTTACTGCTATGAGTCCAAGGAGCAAATATTAGTCTATGAGTACATGCCTAATGGTACATTAAGAGAGAATCTATACGGTAAATCACCTTTCACAACTATCATTTCTTTTTTTCTATTGGATGTTTACAACAATTGTTGCAATGTTTACTTATGATTACCTATAACTGACAACTGACATAGATGGTCAGAAGTGGGATGTTTCTTTTTGGAAGTAGTGCAAAGAAGTTTGAGCTTTGCTATATGCTGGAATATATGTGAACCATTAACTATAACTTTGTACTGACTCTAATTGTATACTCATATCTGATTTTGTTAGGTTCTATGGTATCAAAGAGACCCCTAGATTGGAAGACAAGGCTCAGCATCGCATTAAATGCAGCACAAGGTGCTTAAATATGATATTCAAGGCACTGTCATGACTAGCCATTTTTATTATTGTATAACACTATTACGTTGAGTTATGTAATGTAATGGGGCATTTCTCAACAGTTAACCTTGACACCAATTTGTTGGAGCATTCTAAGGCACATCAGGATACTGTTTTGTTGGAGCATTCTAAGGCACATAAGGATACTGTTTTTTTTTAAGCAGTTCCATTTTTAGCCTTATGCTTAGATAATCAACATATCTGTACTAAGGTTAGGATTATAGTGAGGTTCATATTGAGCTAGATGCAGTCTGGATGAGTTGCGTTCTTGGTGAATGTGTTATCATTGAGTTAGATATCTCTTACTCTTGTCCATTCACCTCATTCTGATTGGCTCATGAATATGTTCCAGGTCTTGAATATCTGCACACTGGCTGCAGCCCCGCCATCATTCATCGAGATGTGAAAAGCAATAACATACTGCTGAACAAAAAGCTCATGGCAAAAGTTGCTGATTTTGGGCTTTCTAAGCTAGCACCTGAGGAAGGTGCAACTCATATTTCAACCATGGTCAAGGGTACTGCAGGATATCTTGATCCCGAGTAAGAAATTTCAAACTGAAGAATGCTTTTTTTCATGAACCTACAATAGTTCTTCTAGCCTCTAGGTCTTGGAATTGACAATATTAAACAGTTCATGTAAATTTGAGAGGATGTATTGAGTCGTCCTCAAATTATGTATATACATGAGATGATGGGTGCAAGGGCATACAAGTCTCCATATGTTTTCTAGTGATAAGTTTTACCTCTAATGTTTTTGTTGAGCTTATAGGTGCAACTATAAAATGTGCCTAATTTTGATGCAGGTACTACATCACCAATCAATTGACAGAAAAGAGTGACGTATATAGTTTTGGTGTTGTGCTGCTGGAGATAATATGTGGTCGACAGCCTATTAATCCACAACTTTCAAGACCAGAACTGAATCTAGTGGAATGGGTGAGCCTATAAGTATGCTAAGATATAGTTTCCTTTTTCTTTGTTCAGACTCGCATAGTTGCCCATTCCGGAACGGAACGCGTTACGTTCCGGAACGTGGCCCAAAAGAAAATGAAAAAAAAATTATAATTCTTTAACAAATGAATTTTTTTTTACTTAGTACGGTAGTACCACACACATTCCGGGGAATGTACTGTACGAAACTTACAGTACGTTCCAGCTGGTTTGGTCGGAATGGGTTTCTAAGGTTCAGAGGAATGAATTCACATATGAAGGGGGAATGTACAGTGTGTCAAGCTGATAAACATCACTTAGAATGGAGGTAAATATCACACTATATGATCTTTACTGGTGAAGGTTTGTCATTTATAATAACAATCCCATTGGGGTTGGCTTATTTGGTTAACTTGGCATCCGAACTTCTTTGATCCCAAGTTATAGCCTCCCTTTGAAAACCAAGAAGCATTTATTATAACAAACAGGCTAATTCTTAAGGACATGCGATTCAGGTTCTCTGAGCAATTACACATGCCACATCAAATAAAAGGCTTATATATCATCTTTGATTTCATTCTACCTGTATATTTAGTTAACTCTTTATCCTCTCACCAAACAAGCAAATCTAGGAAAATTAAAAAATTCAATGTCATGAGATGAGATATGAAGATGCTGAATCTTATGTTGAACTTAAATCTACAAAAACTGAATAAGAAATTGTCTATGATGTATTTGTTAGGCGCGGCCATTCCTTCAAGAGGGTCGAATCCATGACATTGCAGATCCTGCCTTGAGACAAAATTACAACACAGAGGCCATGTGGAAGGTTGCTGAGATAGCCATGATGAGTGCTGAGTTACACGGAGTGAATAGGCCCACTATGAATGAGGTGGTTAATGACCTTAAGGAAGCTATCCACTTAGAAAAAGGAACTGCGGCACCTATTTCAGATGCAAATGCTGCATCTCCTTTTTCTGCCAACCAAGCACAAGTTTTCCCTCGCCCACACAGAGGACCACTTGATCACTCATCAGATTTTGCCTCTCGTGAAAACTCAGTGGTTGAAGGTAGATAATAATATGCAACTTGAATCTTCTCAAATTGTTTGTACTATACTATGGATTTGTTTTCAATAAAGCCTAGATGTTCTTTGAACAACTTGAGCTTGACTACTAGCTAGCTCTAAGAGCATAAAGCATACGTGGATTTCAACTTTGAAAGCCTCCATCTTTTGAAGTGGCATATTGAGAAATTAGCAACAAATGTAAACGAGAATTTGATAGCACATGAGGCAGTTCAATGATGTGCATTCGCATGAAACAATTTACCTCTTCATCGAGTGGAAGATGGTCAACATCTAGAGAGCTCAAAATACTCAGACTTACCTCTATGAGAAAAGATGTGAATTACACTTTCATATGTGAATTATTTCTTACTAACAAGGCAACTCTGCATAAATACAAAGATTCTAACAAAATGCAAGGTCGCCTTTTTCCCTTTCGAATTTTCAGACATTGTCAGAAAAGCTTTGTATTTTTTCAGAGTCGGCTGTTTGCCTTTTGCAAATTTTCGGACCATGTCAGAAAATCTTTGTATTTCTGCAGAGTCGTTTTTTTCTTTTTGCAAATGTTGTGACCTTGTCAGAAAACCTTTTTATTTCTGGAGAGTCCCCCTCATAAAACATTATCCACGATGACAAATTCAAGGCACTATGCACACAAACTATGCGTGGTCTCCCAGGTAGGGGTTTTTGCCGTTTTACAAATTTTATGACCGTCAGAAAACCGTTGTATTTGTGCACGAATTTTGCGATCCTGTCAGAAATTTTTTGTCTCTCTCCAAAGTCGCCTTTTCCAATGTGCGAGTTTTGTGACCCCCCCTCAGATGAATTTTTTTAATTATACCTTCAAGTTCTTCAAGTAGTTCAAGGCATCTGTAAAAAATTTGACCCAGAGAAGAATCAAAGCTCTATGTTCTGATGGAGGGGGAGAATACATCTCCACCGAGTTCAAGGAATTTTGCAAGGCCAACAAAATACATCAACAATTCACAACTAGCTATCACCTCAATCCAATGGTGTAGCTGAAAGGAAGAATCGGACACTCATCGAAAGTGCCAAGAGCATGGTGGCCCATGCCTCTCTTCCAAAGAAATTTTGGGCAGAAGCTGTTACTACAGCATCCTATTTACAAAATTGATCCATTACAAAGGCCTTGAATGGCAAGACACCTTATGAAGTGTGGACATATCAGTCGCAAATGATTCGCGAAAGGCAAGACTAATTATTAGTCGTCAACAACTAGACTAATAATAACTCGCTAAAAAAAATAGATTACCAGATTGAGCAAGAAGAAAAGTCAAACAGAATGAAATAAGCATAACAATATTGACGCAAATCTGAATCAGATTAAGTATAACAAAATATACATGTCAATAATGCGGTAGACCACAAGACAATAGCGGACGAAACTGCGTGCTCTACAAAGCTAATTCAATCTGTAAGAGGAATGAACCTTTATAGACAAATAAAGAATCAATGCGCAAGGCATCTACTTCGTCTATATCTCTGATAAGCTTCTGATGCTATATTTACACACACTTGTTCTCTTGATCTCTCTCATCAATCAATCTGAATACGCAAATGGTATTCAGTATATATATACACAATGTTACAAGTGTGCAGATGAAGAAAGTACAAAGTGGAAGCTTATAGCGGTGGTTGACAATCCTTCAAGCTATTATTTGCATATTCTTCACACCTCTTAAATCCAAATTTGGTACTTTCTTTCTCTCACATTCATTGTCTCCCTCTTAAGGATATGTCTTCTTGCTAAAATCACATAAGAGACAAAATAAAGTATAGCATGATTTTCATACTGAATGATATCCAAATGTATGTTTCATTGCCACTTATGCCAATTTTAAATAATGAAATAAACAAAAACATCAAGTAAAAAAAATAAGCAAGTAACTTCCACCATGATTCTCTTTTATAACTCTGTAAAATAGACTAAACACATGTTAAATCATTCATATGAGTGAGCACATGCTTGGCATCATCATATTTCATCTCATTGGAAGTGAACTCTAAAAAAAAAAGCTCCTTTTTGCACCAAGCTTCCATGGACTTGAGATTTGGGTGTTCTACAATCTCTCCTTTTGAGAGACTTCTCCTTGCACTTCCATCACATCATGACTAGCTCTCACACAAACATCAAGCGGCCCATTATCTCTAATACCTTTGGATTAATTCAATTGAAAACCACAATAATTACAAGTTATATACTTGATTGGGCTTAGTAGCCCATCAATCTAGAGCCTAGAGAGAGAAATAGAACCATAAAAGGAACGGTTAATGTTTGTCGTATTCAACTCTCTTCCCCTCAAATATATAAAGTTTCTACTTTTAAAAAAATGATAATAACACTCATGGATGTTGGGGGTATTCCCAACAAAGTGTAAATAAATAAAATCGTCCAATAAAATGTGTTGCGAGGGCATGGCATCCTGCGCGTATAAGCCCATGGCCCAATGAGCACGCAAGCTTAAGTTGTAAATAAAATAAAATAGACTTGGGCCTTTGAATGAAAATAAAACTAGAGGCCCAAAGTCATTTTTAAACTTAAAAGATTACTTTTTAGAGTTGGGTCCAAATTGGGACTCACATAAATCTTGTGAATTTCAATGTACTTTTTGTGGACCCTTGGATCAAGTTGGGTCCAAGATGATTGGATAGGATCAATGTAAATATCAGCCAATAGGATTTTGGGGCAAGGGCCTTCCCCATTTTATAAAAAGGCACCTTTTGTACTCTATTTTCATGCTTAATAGAGAGGAGGAGACTCTATCATTTTAAGGGCTCAAGCATCCTCAATTGCTAATCACCCTTGCTTATGCTCTTGTTGTGATTGCTTGTTATTTCGATTTCCCATGCTTTTTGGTTTATGCTAGTTAAGGTTTTTCCATTGAGCATTTGAGCTAACCTCCATCTCATCTCTCTCTCTCACTCTCTTCTCCTTTTTCTTCTTCTTCTTCTATTCTATCCTCTCTCTTCACCCAAAATCATGATGAAGTTAGTTTAGGAAGAGTAGAGTTAGAGTGAGTAGTGTTAGTGGAGGTAGAGTTAGATGCAAAGTAGGAAACTAACTAAAATTAGCATCTATGCATAGTTAGGTACCTATCCAGTGAACACAGGCGAGACGGCTATACTACACAAGATCTTTGACCCTACAGTGGCGCCGATGTTGGGGATAGGTTTCCACTAACTAGTGTAGCTGTATTTTAGCTATTTTCTTGCTTTTTTGAGTAGTTTTAGGGAGATTTATGGGTGATTAGAGTTAGTTTTTTGTATTTTTTTGGGTTTGGACTGTTCACAGCTAGTAGAGGAGGTGTGAGAGGGTAGAGGAGGCCCTGAACAGTCTCTTAGGGCTTGAAACCCAAACCAACCAGCCAAAAAACCCAAAAAACACACCAATCTGCATTTTGGAGGGAAAAAGAGCCTAAATTCTCATCAGATTTTTATATCTCCAAAATCAGTGTGAATTAATCCTTGCATGACTGGCAGCAGTTCCAGGGTACTGTCCCAGACCTGCATAGAAGCCTGCGAGAGTTAGTTCCAAGCAGATTGCAAAAATCAAAGAAAAATCATAAAAATTTGAAAGAACCCTTGGAAAAATCCAAATCTTCACCAGAACTCTCGCAGAGCCCTCTGAAGATCCATCTCAGTGAGACCAGGACACAGAGAAACTTGCGAGAGTTAGTTTGATGTCTGAGTGTCTGTGCAAGAGTTCTCAATGAAAAAAAGACGGGAAAGTACCAAGGAACCCTCACAGACACCAAAATTTTCAGTTTCAGTGGGCAAGAACTCTCGCAGAGGATTCTGAAGTTCCATCTCAGTGAGACCAGGACACAGAAGAGCTTGCAAGAGTTAGTTTGATTCAAGTGAGCTAAAAATTGGATTTAAGTGCCAAAAGTTCACTAAAAAGTGAAGATCCAGCAAATCCTTCTAGTAAGAACTCTCATAGACCCTCTCAATCAATTCAGAATGATAATTTGCATCAGTGATAAATCCTGCAAGAGTTAGTTTTGAGATTTGGTGAAGATCAAGCCAAAATAGTGGTTATAGTGAAATTTTCACTTCTTGCGAGAGTTAACTCTCGCAAAGAATTCCATAGTGAGATCTGACCCAGATCCAGCTACTGTGATCCTTGAGAGAGTTACTTCCCAAAAATCTGAGAGATATCAAGTTTTAGTTTGCAAAAACAGCTAAAAAACCCTCGCACAGCCAACCCTTGCACAAGAGAACCCTCGTAGACTAGATCAGTGGAAAGATCTGCATCAGATCTAGCTACTGTCAAAATCTCAGGTCAATTAGTCAAGGAGTAAGAAGATATCAAGGAAAAACCTTTGTAAAAGGCCTAAATTTCACTTCCGGTCGATAAGATTGATCAAATCCTTTTGATCTAGACTGCATTCCACTGTACAAGCAAGATCCAACATCTTTGGAACCCACCATTGGATGAATCTGAGATCGGGACGATCAATAGCAAGAAGATTAGCAAATCAAGCACCACACCTTCCCAGATTAGCAGTTGTGCAACAAGAGGCAAAACCGGAACTAGCACCAATGGATCCAATGGGCCAACCCGTACCTGTCGCTCCCTTGCAAGCAGTCCGGAGAGCACCTCGGATGGAAATACCAAAATATGACGGATCATCAGATCCCATCCGATTCCTCCAGATCTACGAGCAAGCTTGTGAAATCTACGGCGAACGGACACCTACAGAAAAGCTGATGTTGTTTCCCATGTCCTTATTGGCAGTGGCTTAGGATTGATTTTTCAACTTGTCAGAGGAAGAAAAATCTACTTGGGAAGCGGTTAAAGCGGCTCTCATTACACGCTTTAAACCAAGAAAGTTCCTGGAAGACCCATTTCTCTTGTTGAGCAAAGTCAAGATGGGAAAACGAGAAAGGATCAGGGACTATATTGAACGGGTCAAACATCTACGATCTGAGTGCAGTGCAGCCCTAACTCCCGATCATGCGGTGATCATGTGGTTCCTAGCCGGACTACCACGAAGCATCAGAAGAGAACTGAAACGAGGGGAGCAGTATGCTACTCTACAAGAAGCTATGGAAGATGCCATCAGGGAAGAGGATGAGGGATTTGACGACGAATATCCATCCACCCACCCTCCTACTCCTTCGATCGCATCATCATCATCAAACGCATCCGCTCTATCCATGGAACCGTTGTTGGAGCAAATGACAAAATTACACAAACAACAGATGGAGCAACTTACGGCGTAGTTTGACCAAAAACTGAAAGCCTTACAGGGAGCTATAGCAGTAACGCCACATCAACCGGAACCAAACCAGCTGCGATATCTGCAACGGGAGAATGTATAGTGTTCAATGTGCACGCAAAACCATACAATGAACGAGTGTCCAGTCCTAACGCAAAATCTGAGACTGACAAATAGATTCTGCCATCTATGCAATGCAACATCGCACAATACGGCATTTTGCCCGTTTAATCCCCGGATTGTTCAACAGAGAAATCCTTATTAGACTTCTTATCCATATCATCAAGGGGCACCCAACGCGGCACCAAGGTACGACGCACCGAATCAACAACAGCGTATGGCCTTACCTGGACCACCAGGGTCAACCAATCAACAAGTGGCCTATGTAAACCTGACAGCAGTGGAACTAGAGATTCAAATGCCACCTCAACCTAAGCAGCATCAATGGTACGGACCAGATGAACCATTTATGGATCCTGCCATAAATGAATATGTTCCAGCCTATGCAGCTCAAACTCAACGTCAAGGCAGAAGAAATTACGGCTGTGACGGATGCGGCGAAGGACACAGAATTGTGGAATGTCCCTACAAGGGCAATATACATCCTTTTGCCGAGAATGCAATTATGGACATTGTTACAAGAATTGTCCATTTAAACCCGGAACCAGTGCACCTCTCAACTTCATTGCAATACAACAACTAGTAGTTCTAGCAGGGATGCCATCACAAGGGCGACAATTCCACGCTCCGGTGTTAGCTGTTACGCGAGCACAGAAGAGGAAAGAAGTGGCTCCCTCACCACCACCCTCGGTCACTGACGACCAACCCTCAACTTCAGCACCATATCCGAATGTGAGGGAAGAAAAAAGACAGTACTAGAAAATACGACACTGGGTACAAAAGGCACAAGCGGAGGAAAATGAGCAAGAAAGGGACAATTTCACGGAACCTCCAGTTGGCGGCGAACAGGAACCGCAAGCGGGCTCACCACTGCACACTGATCAGAATGATCGGTTGCACCAACATGAACCACCTTTTCACATGGTAGAGCCCGAGGAACCACACACTGAAAGGCTCACACTTTTACTGTCAAGCCGTGTTAGTTTACCACTCGGAGAACTACTACGGATTGCACCACAAGCGAAAATCCTTCTAGCTGAATGGGCCAAAGCAGATGAGGAGCCAGTAGCGCCTGAGCCCATATATTGTACGGGCTATGAAGAAACAAGTAACGTCCTCCAGATCGGGGCAGCATGGGAAAGTGAGGAACACAACATCACTTTGCCAATCAAACACAAGAGATACAAGGACGAGGCAACAGTAGTAGATCGAGGATCAGGTGTCAATTTGATCTCCACTACTTTGTATGAAAAATGGGGTTTACAAGGGTTGAAACCAGCAAGATTCGCCATCAAGCTGGCAGATCAATCCCGTGTGAAACCAAAAGGTGTAGTTGTCGATATCCCTGTAAAAATAGCATGCATGCAGTTCGTGATCACTTTTGTGGTCATGGATATACCTGAATCTCCAACTGCATATCGTGTGTTACTAGGAAGACCCTGGTTGAGGACTACGCAAGTAGTACACAACTGGGGCACGATCACATAGACATAACTGTTAGGATAATAAAATTATTCTCCAAAAATTCTCCCCGTTAAGGGCAGAATAGGTAATTCAATTCTCAACTGTCGATTTAGGTAGATTCGCAAAAATCTCCTTACCGAATTGACCATTGATTTGATCACAGCAAATCTTGCAAAGTCACAACACCACGGTTGTATAAAGCCATGCATTCGACAAAATGCACCAAAACCCTTTGCAAAACAAAAACTATGACAACAATGCAATCACAATGTTATCGGCATGCACTACTCAGTGAACTAACTGATAGACATGCGACAAGGTCAGGCCCACTCACCCATGCATCCGCAGAACCACAAACCTCAAGAACAAATAAGTAAAGGCCTATACTTAAGAAAAAGTTTTTCAAGGGTAACTCAAACCCTCAAACTAAACCCTAAGGGTTCCACGACCCATTCCCCATGTTGCAGCCGTTTCTTCACAACAGCTACATCGCGATGTTGGTTCGGCCTTCTACTCCTCTCCTGCAGCCATCTCTCACTTTGATCAACGTCCCAAACGCGACCCTCAAAGGAAGAGAAAGAGGTTTTTAACAGTCACAGATCTGTCACAGAGAAAACGAGGGATTGTCCTGATCATCGCGGCTTCAGAAACAGAATAATCCAGATCCACCTGCGGCTTGCAAGCTCACAGAATCCGCTCCCACATAATCGGCTAGCATTCACTTTACCATAGTTGCCAATCAGGCTCCAAAAAAACGCGTTTCTACACTACCGTGTGGCATCTCTAACAACAACCTATAAAAAGGATAGGACTGTTTCCAGGCTGAGAAGACCTGACGCCATTGACAGATCAACTCGCACTTTTCCAAAGGGATTCACATACAGGGGCAATGCCTAGATTCTTACATGCAAGCTTCCAAATGTTCCACCCATCATCTGCAATAGTTGTTTACATGTTTCTGCAGGTTATCCCACATAATGGATATAGCTTCCAAAGAAGTCCTCAGCAGACTAACATCATTAACGGGTGTCCAGAGATCACCAAAGGTTGAGAACCAGTTTTGGAAGAAGGATTCCAAGCTTGTTTCTTAGGATTCATACACAAGGTTTCAAAATTGCATGCCAAAATCCTTATCTATTGATTTGAAGAAAACTTACAATATCCTTTGAATGTTTGTTTCAGATTGCATGAAACACTAGAGGAATAGTCTAAAAAAACCATAAATCCTCACATGCAATCCATAAACTCAAGATTTCCAGCAACAGTCAGTTTATTCCTTCAGGATAAATTGATTCCTCACCAATCTATCAACAAACATCTTGCTACTAATCTGAATCTAAATTGTCCAAACCATTCTAGATTCATGTAAATTTTTCAAACAAAAAAAAGCAGATTTAGACAAAGAAGTGGATCTACTCATGCAAATCATTCTACTTCAAACAAAAACTTTCTCAAGGCTTCAAAAAATAGGAATGAATTACACACTAATCCACAGCATCTCAATAAAATCAAACAAGGAGAATCCATCCGGGATGTGAATCCAAGTGCGTTCCAATTCCGAATTGATGTAGAACTAGTCTCCATCCTATCCTAAACCGCATCTTAGTCGGGCTCTGATACCAATGTAAACCACTAGGGAAAACCCCTAAGATGAGGATAGGAAAACACAAGAGAGACTATGGAGCAAAACCACCCAACCAAACCTAGATCTCTCCTAGAGAATCCTCCTGGATCTAGCCCCCAAGCCATGCCATGTGATAGCAAGAGGAGAAGAGCTCTACAGGTAACTTAGACCAAAGTCGTCGACGGAATAATCACTACCTCAATATATAGAGTAGGATCCTGTGCATGAACCCATGCAATCCCCATGCAAGTCAACTATAAATTGATCATAGCTCTTCATGCATACCTCTTGTCTATATCAGTCACACGTACATGCACTACTCCATATGTCTCAATTAGGGTGTCTGGGTCCTCTCAAGGTCATTAGTCACCAACTGGCATTGATGTGGAATTAAATCTAGGCGTGACCAATAATTTCGAACACTGGAGGGCCGGTCTACCATATCAGGACTATTCCATGTCCATAACTGAATATGGCCGTAACAGATGCTGTCCAATTTTTCTCTGAAACTAAACTTTGCATGCAGCACTCCCTATTCCACAGAATAGGACTTGTTGTGAACCAAACCATTTCAAGAATGGCTTTACTGGCTCCTAAACCTGCAACACACAGTTAGTTTGCTGAAAAATGGAATATGAACTTGTAATTCCATATAAAATCGCCATGCAAAACTTGTACATAACCCATCAACACTCACAACAAGTGGTTAGTCCATCTCTGCATCTATTCTTGTCTTTCTCACCGATTTTAAAGCAAAACCGGTTCCACAAAAAGCAATAGACAGCAAATAAGGGAATCTCATAAACCACTTTTGTAGAACAAGAAGCCATAAGGGAAAAAAATCCAACATAGTTTCTAAAGAAACTGTTGCTAGAAATTAAGTCCACAGTTGTCTCCTTGGTAAATGACTATTTCTATTTCAAGATTCTTCCTGCACGTTTATTGATCGTTGATCTAGGGTCAGGTGAAACCAACCTAGATTTTACGTTTGCTCATCTGATACTTGCAGGAATCACAACTCAGACAGCCAAATTATTTGAAGAACGTCTACAACGGGTTTTCGGCTAATCTCCAGCAAAGGGTAACCAATCCTATCATATTTTCATGTTCTCAAGGACTTCCACGAATAAGCATTTAGAACAGCTCTGTAGAAATACATTACCTTTGTGACAGTCTGCAAAAATACTCTAAGTGTCACAACAGTCTGCAGAAATGAACTATGTTTTTAACAGTGTCGGCTTTTTCGCATTTCCCTAAAATGTGACACTGTCGGCTTTTTTGCATTTTTTCCAAAATGCGACAGTGTCGGCTTTTTTGCACTTTCCCAAAATGCGACACTTCAGCATAGTTCAACAGTTTAACTATTTTTCAACAGTGTCAGATTTTTCACATTTTCCCAAAAAATGCCGAGAGAGAAAATTCTCGAAGGTCATCTACTTTTAAGAGTTAAATTGTTTTAAGAGCACTGCCAGCTTTTTCGCAAAATCTCGAAGAGAGAGAAAATACTGAAGGTCGTCTATTTTGAACGAGGAACGAAGTGAGAGAATTTGCGACATCCTCGTCCGCGTCAACATTCCCTGCTTTGTTGACCGTATATACCATGTATAGTTGTCACGCAAGCCAAATACTTCCAAGTACAACAACTTACCTAATTAGGTGACAAACATTTACTGTCATTAATACATGGATGAAATCTATAAATGGATCATCCATGCACACTCTGCGTGGCGCTCCGTCCATGAGACGAATGATTTTGAGCCTCCTAGTTACGCCATCATTCTTGTTGTAACTACTATTTTGCCGTGCTTCAGTGTAATATAGCAGCAACACGCTTTTCTATCTGTGTATAATGTAAATGAATGCTTGTTATGATATGAATACACTTCATTGTTGTTTGATCACACTTGTTCACTCACTCTGATCAGAACATGGACGTCTACGACTCCTCAGTTTCTGATCAGACGATGGCTGTCTTTGACGCCTGAGGAACTTGCATTGTCATACTGCCCTTTCAATGTATTTCAAAATTGAACTTCTTATTGAATCTAATATCAAGTAATACCTCAAACCATTTTTAATCTCTTCGGTGGACTGTACTCAATTTTGGTTTTGTGAGTATTAAATTATAAGATCCTGTTGGGCACCAGAATACTTAAGTTGTGATTATACTTAGCATAAACATTCTGTTATATTGTTTTTGCATCTAGCAGCCCATTGTAGCGAGAGAACTGTTTCACAAATATTCATGCTCTCTTCTCCGTTCACATTCTCCATTCTCTGTCACCCCCATCAGATTGGTATCAGAGCATAGCTCATATAAACCGAGAGATTAAGTTTATTCTATTTGTATTACTATTGATATGTCGCACATTGGTAGCTTTTTGTCTTGATCATCCAACAAAGCTAGAATCATTGACAATCAACCCCTAATACTACATTTGATTGGTCTAAACTTGAAAGTGTGGCACAAGCTTTACAACATCTCTACCAACAAATCCAAGAAACAAACCAGCAATTACTTGAAACCAACTTGAAGAATCAAGCCATTGAATCTAGATTGGCCAATCATAGGAAACATGTAGTACCTCCTCCCGTTAAAGTTTATAAAGGGGAAAAGAAAGAGAAGAGCCTACAAGTTAATTCATGGCTTAATGTTTGGAATATATATTTTGCCGCCAAGCGGTCCACAATTCTAGTTTGGTCAGTTTGGCTGTTGTTGACGTATCCCCATAGTTCTTTTTGGATTAGTATCATACTCATTTTGAATTTTCATGTCTCCGTAGAACTTGTTGATCAATCATAAATCCTTCCATGATAAAAAATAATCTAGAATAGCAAAAATAGTGAATTCAATTGGTAACTCGAACCTAGTTATCATGGAGGCATGTTCCATGGGTGTTATTATCATTTTTTTAAAAGTAGAAACCTTATATATTTGAGAGTTAGAATTAAAGTAGAATCACTGTGCTACTATACTGTGGGTCCTATCAGTTGATAAAGATCAGTTGGCCTCACCACGAGGCAAGTCGACGGGACACGCATCCCGCCAACGGCAACCTGGGTCATGCATGGGTTGCCTGAGTGAAGAACTATATGTACAGTGTAATTTCATTTTGAGAAATACAGTTGCTATGTGAGCTTGTTGTGGAGAGTGTTTTCTGTCTGTGTTACTGTGTAGCATGATCTATGTTCATGTTCGAAGCAAATTCTAAGTGGGTATCAGAGCCGTTCAATCAAATCTGAAGTGGCTGTGGACAGTCGCGCTGAATCTGAGGAACCATATACAATCTCTGAGGGAAGCCATACCCAAAACCAAGGAGAAAAGGGATAAGAGGATCTCGTGGAACTCGCGCGCGGCCAGTGCGAGGGAAGCCATTGTGTCTCCAGGGCACTAGCGGCTAGTGGAGAAGGTTTAAATGCGCAAAACCAATTTGAACCGAAAAATCAAAGCAAGCAGGTAACCTTGTCGATGAGGGTAAGATTGAAGACTCTAGCATCTGCATTGTCATCTATTCAAGATGATCAAGCATGGTATATTGACTCGGGAGCCACAAGACACGTGACAGGTAACAAGGATTGGTTCAATAGTTTGAAAGTGTTGGATAATGGAATGTCCGTTTCACAAGAAAATGGTGATGTGTGCAAGATCAAGGGGATAGGCACCGTTTCAATCCAACTACTTGATGGCAAAAGCAGGATGATCAGGGAGGTACTTTACATACCAGGTTTGAAGAAAAATCTACTTTCTGTTGGAGTCATTACTGATCAAAAGTTGAAAGTAGAATTTGTCCATGATCATTGCTTTGTGAAGGATGTGAACCAAAAGTTCAAAGTTATTGCGGATGGAGTAAGGGAGCCCAATACTAAATTGTACAGGTTGAATGCTACAATCAAGGAGCAACATGGACTTGTCTCGTCCATTCCATTGCAAACTGAATTGTGGCATAAGAGGCTTGGTCACTTGAACTTAGCAAGCCTCAGTTTGATAAGAAAATTGGATATGGTAACAGGATTGCCTACCATAGAAGACCACTTGAAATCGATGTGCGAATTATGTGTATATGGGAAGCAGCATCGAGAAAAGTTCAATAAAGGTGGTGTTGCAAGGGCAAAGAACATCCTGGATTTGATCCACACAAATTTATGCGGGCCTATGAGGACCATGTCCTTAGGTAAAGCCTTCTATTTCATGACCTTTATTGATGATATGTCACGTAAGATGTGGATCTACTTCTTGAAGAAGAAACTGGATGCATTTGACAATTTCAAGAGCTTCAAAGCATTGGTCAAAAATCAGACAAGTAGGAAGATCAAAGTTCTAAGATCAGATAGTGGAGATGAGTACAAGTCTAATGACTTCAATGATCTTTGTGATCAATGTGGGATCAAAAGACAATTTACGCAAGCTCATACTCATGCTCTCAATGGTGTAGCTGAGCGCAAGAATCGTACGATTGTGGAAAGTGCTAGATCTATGTACCACCAGGAGCACCTCACTCTATCGAGAGTAATCTTGCTGCTCCTACAAGAGGAGATCAGAAGATCAACATCCTCCTCAGGCTCAGGATCGGATCCTCAAGCTCTGTATTCAAAAAATCAGAAGTTTAGATCCAAGAGATCTACAAAGTCAGGCTCTACTGACAAAAAGAACAACATGTAGTCTGGAACAAATTCTAGTTCAGGATTGAATTCAAGCTCTTCATCATTCCAACCTGCGTAGAAACTATTCTGCAGTGATTGTAAGAGGACTGGTCACAAAATCAAGGACTGCCGAACTTTGAAGTACAGCAACGAAAAGAAGAAGCAATTCCAACAGCAAGCACACAGTGCTACAATCAGCAACATCAAGAAGAAGAAGATGAAACAACTTTCATGACCAAAGTCGGAGAACAACAGGATATCGATTCCTGGTATCTAGACTCCAGAGCAACTCAACACATGACTCACCATCGTGATTGGTTCAAAGACTACAAGTCTTTCAGCCACTCTCGAGTTGTGCAACTTGGAGACAACTCATCGCATTCAATCGAAGGTGAAGGAATAGTCATGGTTGAATTCAAAAGAGGTGAAGACAAGTTGTTGTCCAATGTTCTCCATGTTCCAAATCTGACCAGAAATCTGCTCTCAGTTAGCAGAATCATCGATTCAGGGTTGAATTCGATATAGAAGGCTGCACAATCCTTAAAAAATTCCGGAAGGTTCTAGCCTACGGAAAAAGAAGCAACTATCTATACAAACTTAGCCATTGCTATTCTTCTAACAGTCAAGCTCTTCACACAGCCACTTCTGAATCAACTGATATGTTGTGGCATTTCAGACTAGGCCATCTTAACTACAACAGTATTCAGCAAATGTCAATTCATAATCTAGTACAAGACCTACCTTCAGTTAGCAAGCCAACTTCTCCATGCGAAAGCTATTTTATCAGCAAGCATGCTAGAAGTCCCTTCAGTTCAGACTCTGTTCATACATCCAAGGGCTTACTTGACCTTGTACACAGCGACATTTGTGGCCCGATGCAAACTGCTTCCACAGGGGGAGCTCTCTATTTCCTAACCTTCATCGATGACTTCTCTCAAAGGACTACAACCTACTATATGAAGAACAAATCCAAAGCATTCAAGTTCTTCAAGTAGTTCAAGACATCTGCAAAAAACCAGACCCAGAGGAAGATCAGGGCTCTACGCACAGATGGAGGAGGAGAGTACATCTCCATAGAATTCAAGGAGTTCTGCAAGGCTAATAGGATACTTCAACAATACACAACCAGCTTCTCACCTCAGTCCAATGGTGTAGCTGAGCGGAACAACCGGACACTCATCGAAAGTGCCAAGAGCATGATGGCCCATGCCTCTTTTCCAAAGAAGTTCTGGACAGAAGCTGTTACTACAATTACCTACTTACAAAATCGATCCATCACCAAAGCCCTGAATGGCAAGACACCTTATGAGGTGTGGATAGGATTGAAACCATCACTCAAACATGTTCGAGTGTTTGGATGCATAACTTTCGCTCAGATCCCTAAGGATCTAAGAATAAAGCTAGATGACAAGAGCAAGAAAATGCTCTTCATCGGCTATTCCCCGAATCACAAGGCATACAAGCTCTACAATTTGGATACTGAAAAGGCATTCACCAGTAGAGATGTCATTTTCGTGGAAGACCAGTTCCTCGACCTTAAAGGAAAAGTTGCTGATAATTTTGACTCAGAGATTCAACTGCAGAATCTCGATGCTGACTCAGATAATGAGTCAGAATCTCAATGAGTCAACCCACATCAGAGGACCAAAGTTCAACCCAGAAGGTCGAACAGGTCCAGACAGCCTCCATCTAGATTTAAGGATGATCCGGCCTGCTAGTTCGTGCAAGAACCAAACACAGTTGCTGAGGCGATGTCTACTCCTGATGTTGACCAGTGGAAAGCAGTGATGGACACCGAATTTGATTCTCTTATGGAGAATCAAACATGGACACTCACTGACCTGCCAAGGGATCGAAACCCAATTCCATGCAGATGGATATTCAAGGCAAAGTACGACGCTGAAGGAAGGCTAAATTGTTATAAGGCCAAGCTAGTCGCCAAAGGCTTCTCCCAGATTCCAAATCTAGATTATTCGAAAACCTTTAGTCCAGTCATCAAACATGCTTCGATCCGCCTACTTCTCTCCTTTGCAGCTGCAACAGATCTTGAAGTTCATCACATGGATGTTCAGACCGCTTTGTTCAATGAAACCATCGAAGAAGAAATCTACATGACGCAGCTAGAGGGATACGAACTCAATGGCAAGCAACAACACCTTGTATGCAAAATTCATAAGGCGCTCTACGGGCTGAAATAGTCACCCAGAACCTAATTCCAGAAGATCAATGCATTTCTAATTGAGAATGGTTTCATTCCAAACTCAGCAGACTCAAATGTCTATTTCAAGTCTGTATCAGATTACTTCGTCATCATCACTCTCTACGTAGATGATACACTCTTATTCAGTAATAATCTGAATCTGATGAAGGATACAAAATGCATGCTGGCCCAAGAATACAAGATGACTGACATGGGTCCAGTCCACTATTGTCTCAGAATCCAAATCCAACGAGATTGACCCAGCAGACTGATCTTCATCAGTCAGCAACGATATCTCAACAACGTGCTGAAAAAGTATGGAATGGCCAACTGCAAACCTAGTCTCTTTCCACTCGACCCTGGTTTAAAGCTAGCAAAGGAACAGTCTCCTAAAATTGAGGCAGAAAAGGAGGAGATGAAGCACTACCCATTTCAATCCATCATCGTCTCACTGATGTACGCAATGATCTGCACGCGACCAGACCTTGCATATTCGATCAGTACACTCAGCCAGTTCCTATCAAATCCAAGCGTAGCTCTTTGGAAAGCACTAACAAAGATCATGAAGTACATTCAAGCAATGACAACTCTCATCATCTGCTATGGAGGCAGCCAAACTGCCAATATCCTTGAAGCCTACATAGATGCAGATTGGGCAGGAGATGTCGACACCAGAAAATCAACTTTTGGATTTGTATTTTTATACAACCAAGGCCCAATCTCATGGAACAGCCGAAAGCAAACCTCAGTTGCATTATCATCAACAGAATCCGAATACATAGCTACCACAAATGCATCCAAAGAGGCGATCTGGCTTAGGCAACTGCTTGCAGACCTCAATTTTGCACAACCACTTCCTACAACAATCTATTATGACAATCAAAGCACAATAGCGCTATCTCTCAATCCGAGATTTCACTCTCAAAGAAAACATATAGAAATCAGGTATCACTACCTTAGAGAGAAAGTGCACAGTAAGAAAGTAGTTTTGATTTTCTGCAGAACAAATTACATGGCAGCAGATTACTTCACAAAGGCTCTATCAAAAGAGCAACATCTCAGATTTAACGATATGTTAAATCTGAAGATCAAAGTTTTTCAGGATCCACATTAAGGGAGAGTGTTAGATTTCTTATGCTCAGCCTTAAACAAATCGTTCAAAGTAATGAGCATCCTGAAAAACCGAAGGCCGACAACATATTTTTTAGGCCTTCACATTTTTCCTTTTGATTTTTTCCTATGACTTAGAAATCGTTTTTAGGCACCTTCGTCTTTTTTGGCTTTTTTGCTCCCTAGCAAAAAAAAAGCGACACACTGGCCAAGTGGCCAGAATACCTTAGAAATCATTTTTTAAGGCACCTTCGGCTTTTTCGCTCCATAGCAAAAAATGCAACACACTGGCCAAGTGGCCAGAATACCTTAGAAATCATTTTTAAGGCACCTTCGGCTTTTTTGGCTTTTTCGCATCTTTGCTGACCAACTTCGCCAATGGATGAGTAACCCTAAAATAGCTGGACAAACAAATATCCCAAAGGTGGTTAATGGTTACCAACTTTTGTACATATGCAGAAACTGGCATAAATAGCCTTAAAGGCTTGTAAGATATTTCCTCTCTTGTAAATTTCTATATTAGTTGAAACAAGCTATGTAAGTGTTAATCTTTGAAAATTCTCTTTCAATCAGAGTTATCTGTAGCCAGCATTATTACGCTTAACAAGCTGAAGTTATTACTTCAAGCGATTGTACTCACTGTTGATATTTTTATCAGAGTGCAATTTTTGCCTCACTACTGCATCGTTCATTTGCACAAACTGTATGAATTCTTCTACTTGAATATTTCTGCTGCTAATTGTTGTGTTTCCATTCCTACAAGCCTACTCTCTGAGCAACCGAGCCTCCGCTATGCTCACGCCCACCGATTTCCGACAGAGACTCCTATGGAGCATGTTGTAAAAGTAACCAATAAAGAGGATGAAAGATCCTTCAAGGACATCACTCTTTATAGGCAACTTATTAGATTCTTAATGTGGATAACCATAACAAGACCTGATCTTTGATATAGTGTCTGCAAGCTTAGTCAAAATATGCAAAATCCATTAGTAATCAATTGGAAATGTGTCAAAAAAATATTGAGACACATCTCGGGCACACTAGATTTTGGGATCCTTTATAGAGGTGAATCCATTAATTTGCATGCTTTTAGTGATTTAGATTTTGCAGGAAACAAGAAGGATAGAAAGTAAACAAGTGCCTTTGCAACTTTCATTGGAGAAGGTGCGGTTTCTTGGCTATCAAAGAAGCAAGAAACAATATCTCTTTCATCAATCGAGGCCGAGTACAAAGCTCTAACAACCACAACCAAAGAAGTACTATGGATCAAGAGGTTGCTTGAGGAGCTCAAAGTGATCAGATCAGGTGTCATTCCACTCATCTACAATGACAACATCTCAGCCCAACATCTAGCATCCAATCCAATCTAGAGCATGTTTCAAGTGAAGAATGCATAGCTGATATATTGACAAAGCCTCTTCAAAAAAATTCTTTTTTGAAGCCTAGATCAGCCCTGGGCTTAATTAGTAAAGCTATGTTATCATCTAGCTAGATTGTGAGAAGGAGTATTTTCTAGCTTGACCAATTTTGGTCACATGCATTGTAATTTGCAAGATGGCCATGTAAATAGATGACACACGTGCCAATCACATAGGATGCTTTCCAAAAAGTTATTCCTCATATTACATTGTGATATCGTCTTTGAAATGAGGCCAAAATGTGTTTGGATAGGCAAGAGAAATTCTAGGATATAAAAATAGCATGTTTTATATTGTTTTTGGATCTTGAGACCTTGACCTCAAGTTAGGGTGGATCCAATGACCTATTAAGTTAGGTATTAGGGTTAGGGTATGAAAAGTTCAAAGGTGCCCTAATATGCTCAGATCCGAGCTTGAAATGTATAAATGTATGATGGGATCTCCATCAAAGTATGAAGAAAAGTCAAGTTTTTCCACTTCTATCAACATTGTCTTTTGGTGGCGAGTTCTAGCTATTGGATGTGAATGATTTTATGCATTAATTACTTGCTTTGGAAGGTATTGAAGTTGTTTACAGGTCTGACCCTCCTCCTAATGTGAACTTCATTGACACATGGACTTTTCCATTTGTTATGGAGCAGTTGGCAATGACAAACTCAATTTACTCAGTGGTTACACAGAATATGCAAGTTGGGCAGGAGATGTACACACTCGTAAATCCACTTCCGGATTTACATTCTTCCTCAACAATGGTCCAATTTCCTGGAACAGTCGCAAGCAATCTTCAATAGCTCTATCTTCCACTGAATCAGAGTATATCGTAGCCTCTCAAGCTACAAAGGAAGCAATTTGGTTGAGGAATTTACTCTCAGATATCGGTCTGAATCAATATGCTCCGACGACATTATTTTGTGATAATCAAAGTGCCATTGCTTTATCAGCAAACCCTAGATTTCATTCTAAGAGTAAGCACATTGAACTGAAGTATCATTTTTTCATAACAAAAGTTCTCAATGAAGAGGTCAAATTTTAGTACTATAGAACGCAAGATATGACAGCAGATATTTTTACCAAAGCATTAAGTTTGGAAGCACACAGAAGATTCTGTGTAGAACTAAGTTTGAAAGTCGAGGCATTCAAGGATTCAGATTAAGAGGTTGTGTTGGATTATCCTACTTCTTACTGATCGACTAATCGGTTTTAATCTTCATTCATTATTTATCCAGTTTTGCGGATTTTCTCATGTTTTTACACAATTAGTCTACAATTTTACAAGTTTTTAAAACAGTCTGTAGAAATACACGGAGTTCGAAAACAGTGTCACATTTTTCACCTGTCAGGAATCTCGTGGAAAAATGTAGGGTCGTATTTTTCACATTTTTTTTCCTGTCAGGATTTGTGAGTAAGTATGCAGAGTCGCATTTTTCGCTTTTTCCAAAGTGCCTCGAATGTTAAGGAAATAACTTTGGCAAAGTGTGGGACAAACCCTAAATGAGATTTAAGGCACTCTCTTTGTAAAATGTCGACACTGTCGTCTTTTTGTGACACCTTCGCCTGTGGCTGTTTTAGTTCTTTCTACAGAGTGATAGTTTTGGTTCATTTATGCAGACAGACTGTTTACGACCAATTTTTCCCACTTATCAACAATCACTAAGAAAGAATCGGATGGATGCCAGCAGACACCAGCCAACTGGTGATCGCATCTGATGACCTAATTGCTTAGTATATATATAGTTGTTCATATTCATACAGTTTTCAAGTTATCAGAAGAAGCATTTTGAATAGTTAGCTCTCTCTTTCTCAAGCTTGCAAGCTTGAACACTCCTGAGCATTCTAGCTCACTTCTTAGAGTTGTTTTAGAGATTGCTATTGCGCTACTGCTTATCAGCATTGCGCTTAATTCAGACTTTCATTTTAGCTGCTCAGAGAAAGCATAGAGTACGCGGCTTCAATCCGCAACTTATTGTACTCATTTACTTCTGTTTCGTTTTCATACTAAATCAATACTATCTTTTATTGCGTTCAGCTTCGTCTTAGAATGTATGCGTTTCTATAGTTCTTCGTGACTAATGATTTGTCTTGTGATTCGTGACTAATTATTTGTCTAGTGTTTCATGACAAATTATTTGTCTGATGTTTTCGATGCTTTATGTTTGGCTACGTAATCACTTAGTATCTAGCGATTTCAAAGTTAGTTGCTAAAGATTGAGCGTGATTTTATCACTACTGTTTTGTTCAATTTTTTACAGGCATAGTCATGCATTGAGAAAGAGGAATATAGTTTATTTAGCCACGCACAAAAAGTTTTCTTTCTAGACACTCGAATATTTTGTTCGTTTTTTTTCAAGTTCGACCTATCTTCTACACATCTCTTTCCGACATGCCACTTGGTAGTACTTTGACACACAAGCAAGTGAGTAGGATGACATGTGTCACTCATACACTACTGGACCAAATGTCCCAGTGAGCATGTGACATGTGTCATGTTTGATCGGTCAACCCTAACATGTGTCACTCATTCACTAGACCAAGTGTCCCAATGAGCATATGACACATGTTTTGTTGACTAGTCAACTCTTCTACTTTTTAGGAGGTCAGTACAACCACTCCTAATAAATGACCCAGTACCCCATGCCAAAGCTAAGCACGACTATCTGAGGTCCAATGCCAACTAATTACAGTTTATTTACAATTTTCTTACAAAAGTCACCACAAGTCAGTGACTTAGCCATTTCAGTAATTACAATAATTACAAAACGTACATGTGTCTCTGAAAACTGTAAATAACTGGGACAGGGACTAAAGGCTCTAACACTATGAGTTAAGCTTAAGGGGGGGTGTTGAAATTATGCATCACTCCAACTCACCAGAATTCGAGTCATCAGTATTTGAGTCTTCAGAACTCGAATCATTCGAGTTCGACTCACTCGAATTCAATTCTTGAGTACCAATACACTATGTAAATATGAACTCTCTCTCTCTCTCTCTCTCTATCTCTCTCTCTCTCTCTCTCTCTCTCTCTCTCTCTCTCTCTCTCTCTCTCTCTCTCTCTCTCTCTCTCTCTCTCTCTCTCTCTCTCTCTCTCTACAACGACATTGCAGACTTACTCTCTGAAGTCGAATGTATGTGCAATCAATCGACTAGAGCAGAAGCAGGATCAACATCAAATCCTTCGAGTTCTACATCTTCTTCGACCTCCTTCGAGTTCGAAGTCCACGTCATCTACACTGCCCTGTGCGACGCAGACCACGTTACAGTTCACTTTAGTACCTTTTTACTAACTGTGTTGTTTCACGTGGCTCGTTGCCCACACATTCGTTGTAACTATTCCATGTATATATACATAACGACAACTCATGAAATAATGAGGTGAGACAAGAGTGGAGAAGAGTGAATCAGAGTTCCTGTGCGAACTCCATTGTGTCTTAATTATTTGATTCCCTAGAATCAGAGATATCCGAGAGAGTGAAAGCTATTCAAGGAATAGAGATAGTTATTTAATCTGTAGCTAGCCAACTAAGATCACTGCACAGAGTGTGCCACTACTGTGAACCATTCTTGGGCACAGGATCGTGATCTGATCATTGTATTCACAATAAGCTTAATTCAGATTCTCTATTTTCTTATGTGTATTTCACTACGAATGCTTTCTAATAATTTTCTCTCTCAATTGGTGCTCACTCAATTCGGAATTTCTAATCTCGAAGGAAGCATGGCTGTCAATGTCATGCCCATGACTGGTCTCGAGTAGCTTGTCCATGCTAGGGACTGGTAGACCAAAAACCCGTAAGTTAATTGTGACTATAAGGGAATTGGGGCCCTTATGTGTACATGGCCATAATTAATGGTTGTAGGCCTAAAATAGTTGACGGTGGATTGGTATGGGTCTATCAGTGAATCATTGGAGAATTGGGTGACGTGGCCCAGATAGGCTGCAGAGGTGTCCAGTGAGGTGTTACAGTGCACTACAAGTGGTGCATGGGGGGTATAAATATACATATTGGGCTCTCACTAGTGTATGCTTTTGATAGCATGACCGGTGGCAGGATGCTGCTGGTGTGATGCCTCATTCCACTCTGAGTAATTAATCTATAGCTTGGGGGCTAGATCCATTCAATCTAGGTTTGGTTGGGTTGGTTTGTCCCTTGTGTTGCTTGTGTTTGGCATGCTTAGAATAGGATCCTTGGATTGAGGACTGTTTGTTGTTAAGAACAAAAAAATAGTAGGTTCATTCTTTCCCATTTCTTAATCTGTCACTGTGACCCTTTCAGTGATCGTAAAGATTGTGAAAAGGGGCGAAAGAATGTCAGTAGTAGAAATTGTTTTAGTTGAAGTTGGAATTTTTCAAAAAAATCTCGAGAACTTCATATAATTATACTATTTTTTCTGACACTTTGATCAGGAAGTGGAGGGTCTTTGTGGAGGAAGAACCTGTGGTATGGGATGCAGGCGATTCCAAAATGAAGATCTGAAACTAACTGGATCAGTTGACCATAGTATGGCCGTAAATCTTAATGATGCCAAATATTGTCAGTCATAAAACAGGTGTTTTGTCGGAAATTTGAGATATTGGTCATGACCCCTTTTTAGGATATCTCAAATTTACAAAATCGAAAACCCGACAAGCTATTTCTTTATAAAAGATATATTGGTGAATTTCTTAACACATGAATTAACTCGAGTTTTTGTGATTCCTTGGAAGTTTATTCTGATTACCTGTTGACCATGGAAGATGTCACAGAAAATGGTTAATGAACCCGTTTTCTAAAATTGTTTTCTCTAATTGAATTTTCAGGTAATCCTTTTCTGATGTACAAGTCAAATTCTCAAGCTTGGTAATAAAGATGATCTTTTGTTAAGTCACTGTGTTGAGACATCATTGGTATTTCCTTACAATGATGCAGCACTTCTTTTGGCTTTCATGATTTTCTCGGATCTCTTCTTAGACTCTTCTCCTAGGCAAATCTCGAATGATCTGCACCCCTTGGAAACTCGTGGCATTTCCTGTTAAAAAGGGGGAGAAGTAGGAAGAAAAGAGAATTATCAAGGAGAAACATCGGTCAAAGATTCAAGGAGGAATCTTTTATATCGATGATGGACCTATTTTATGAATTGGAAACGATAGGATATTTAGATATTATAGAAATCCTTTAGGGATTATAGTAGATATCTGGTTTAAAGATTTAAGAGGGGGAAATTTAGAAAGTACTCTTGCGATAGAAAAGTGATGATAACAAGTCCGATTGATTTGTGTCAAAACTTGGTAATTCTATTGCAAAATGGGGGTTTTTCGAAACATGTTTCTTGCTGGAAATAGTCAACTTGATCTTAGTGTGAACTGAGATCCGTGGGTTGATGCAAGGGAAGAAATTCATGCTAACAATATATTCTTTTGAGTTAATCTCCGGTTGAGATTTTTTGGATGTGAAATAGCACTCTTTGAGAAATATTCTCTCTTAGAGGATAACCAAGTTACTGGATTCTCGATTATGAAAGTGTTGTGTACAGATCAGGAGTTATCTGTAGAGATATGCTATGTAGTGAATCTTTGTGGGATCATTAAACCTTTTGTACAAACTTTTAATCTTGTGGATCTACAGAGTATTCCATGAACTAAGTTATTCGCATGCATAAACTAGTTGTTGGTACATAGGCATATTAATGAGAATTGTGTTTGAAACAATTTCTCGCTGGGTTATAGTTATTTCTCATTGAGAATTGCTTATTGACCTAGAAGTGATTTAGAATCAGATTAAATGTGGTGTTTTGGTATCACACCTAGACATTTAAAATATTTTCTAAATCTGATACAGCTAACCGAGTCAAAAACATTACTTTTGAGTTAGTTGTGGAAAATCAACAAAATAATCTTACTTATGGATATTGTTGTTAAGATGTATTGCTTATAAGTCACAACGTCTATGAGTCATTTTAGATTCATTTACAGATGTGTGTGCATAGAATACACGAGAACTTTTGGGCCTTATCTTTTCCCGTTTGGAATTGATGGAATGCTATCCCGGAAGACTCAAAAGAGTTGGATAATTGTTGGTTGCCAAAAGTTAGAACTTCACGTAATGAGGTTCTGGTAAATCTTAAGTTATTCTAGACTATAATTGAAGAGAAAGATCTAGACGTATTCTAGATTGGGACCCTTACTCTGGAATGACAATTTGTGCCATGTCTAAAGTAAGGGCATTTTTTGTTTATAATCCTTTCCAGATGGAAAGGACTTTCAAGAACAACTCATGTGTCTTTTAAGAATGGTAATACACTCTTATGATATGGTATGGTCTCGAGAATCTGGAGAGTTGGGATTGGTGAATCATAACTCAGATTCTAGGGAATAACCAATCCATAGGAGAGGATTGTGTTCATGGTAAATCACCCCGGAAGAATAAACAAAATAGTGGAATTTTGGTAATGACTGGCCATCTTGCCGAATCGACTATGTTTATTTGGGTAAAAACCAAGTAATTAGAGTATCTGTTTTGGCTTTACGGATTACCAAAATTTGCGATTCGAAATTTGTTGGTGACTTTTGCTCAGCGTATTTGCTAAACTAGAGATGACTATGAGATTAAAATTCTATTGATCATTGGTAGTTACGTTCTTTTATTGAGTATAGGACAAGAATCCGATGAATTATGATTGACAAATCATAGTTCAGATTCTTGTTATACTTGGTCGTTTAAAAGAAGGATTACCCGCATGATCAGAAGATCAGATAAGATTTGTATTTGTATTTTGATAGCAATCTCCTCATAGAGGAAATTATCCTTGATGGAGATTGAGTTATTATAAGCATTTGGCTACCAGTTATAGCCCGTTTATGCTTGTGTATGGATTTGAACCTATATCACCCATCGTGGTTGAGACTCGATCGATCAAGTTTCAGGAAGTAGTGGATTTCCTACATAATATGCAGGAAATGCTACCAAAATGCATGTGAAAATTTCTTGTGTACCCAGGATGGAGACCGACATTATGCAAGTCTGAAAAGATCACCGAGAGACTTCCAAATGGGAGATTGGGTATTTTTAAGAGTCCCGAAAGATTCGAGTATAATGCGTACCGGCAAGCATTATAAGTTGTCCCCTAGATATAGAGGACTGTTTAAGATCTTGAGAAAGATCGGATCCTTAGCTTACCAATTGGAACTCCCAGAAGGATCTCAAGTGCATCTCGTGTTTGACGTAAGCCGTCTCAAGAAGAGTCTATGTGAAGGAGAGCATTTTGGATCTGGAGATCAATTGGACCTGTTGGATGAATCATCGGTTGTATCTCGCCTTGAACCCAAAAAGATCTTGGACGAAAGAACTAAACGATTGAGAAATCGTATAGTTACCAAGCATCTGGTTCGATGGAAGGGATGTACGGACGATGACGATTCTTGGAAATAGAAAGGAAGTTTAAGGAGGAACTTTTCCAATTTTAAGTTCTGAGGACGGAACTTGAATAAGGGGGGAAGAATGTCATGCCCATGATTGGTCTCGGGTAGCGTGTCCACGCTAGGGACTGGTAGACCGACAACCCATAAGTTAATTGTGACTATAAGGGATTTGGGGCCCTTATGTGTACATGGTTATAATTAATGGTTGTAGGCCAAAACACTTGATGGTGGATTGGTATGGGTCTATCAATGAGTCATTGGGAACTGGATGACGTGGCCCAGATAGGCTGCATAGGTGTCCAGTGAGGTGTCACAGTGCACTACTAGTGGTGCATGGGCCTTGGAGGGTATAAGTATACCTATTGGGCTCTCACTAGTGTATGCTTGATAGCATGACCGGTGGCAGGATGATGCTAGCGTGATGCCATATTCCTCTTTGTGATTGATCCATAGCTTGGGGGCTAGATCCATTCGATCTAGGTTTGGTTGGGTTGGTTTGTCCACCATCAGGTTCCCTTGTGTTGCTTGTGATTGGCATGCTTAAAATAGGATCCTTGGATTGAGGACTTTATATTGGTATCAGAGCCCTGAATGCTTCTCGAATCTACAAAAATAGTAGAAGGAATGCAAGAAAAGCTTTATGCATCAAGAAAAAACTAATTAAACTATGGCTCTGGAGAAAAACTGGAGATTTAGGCTCAAAATCCATGCCCAACTAGTGCGCCCCTCCGTTCAAAACCTATGATAGTTCTGTGAAAAGAGAAAAGCAACTTCTCCCTGCTTTCGGGCCACCTTAAGTCTCTCTCTCTCTCTCTCTCTCTCTCTCTCTCTCTCTCGGGGTGTTCGGGCCTTTCCTCTTTCTGCTCGCGAGCAGCAGGAGGCCGATGTGGAGGGAAAAATAAAGGAGAGGGGGGGGGGGCTAGTGAACTTTTAGTTTAACTTTAAGTTATTTTTGAAACTATGAGTTGGTCAGGCATAGTAGGTAGGGAGGAGGAGTGGGCCTGGTGAGGTTTTTTGTTTTTCATTTTTTTAGAAATTCCATGGGCTTTTTTAGACTATGTTCTTGTGAATGCAGTTAAGGTACTCCCAAATCATAATGGCTTAAAATTTGGTGTGAATTAGATTTTGATGCATACTAGGTTTTTTTCGCGTATTTGTTGCATTGGTTCCATTTTGCAAAATCATTGGTAAAAATTCTATGAGCAAGTTATTGTCCGTTAAAACGCTATGTTTTTGTGGACATTGCTCGATTAGGAAAGCATACTCATAATGATTTAACCGAATGAAAAAATTTATCAATTTTTTTCGATTTTTTCCTATGCAAATGGATTGAATGAAATTCTAGAGAAGGGGTGGCAAATGAAAATTCGCCCGGCATCACTCGATCGTGATGACCCCCTGGAATGAGGAAAGCCAATTTGGGCTCTCCCAAGTGTTTGAAGTTGAGAAGAGAGTATTCAATCTCTTTTATAGTCTTCAAAATCTCTCTCTCTCTCTCTCTCTCTCTCTCTCTCTCTCTCTCTCTCTCACACACACACACACACACACACACACACAATATACATGCAACCATATTCATACAAAAGGTGCATTGATATACCAAAGTGCATCCACTAGTGTGCACGCCATTTTCAAATCATTTATGTATCTCTCTCTCTCTCTCTTAATATACATTTAAGTGCAAGGGTTTTGTGTGAATATGCAACCCTTTCACAATTACCGAGGTGAGATGCTCAAAAGATGAACTACAAGAAAACTGAAAAAGGTGTGCTTATAAGTTATGGCATATGCCCCCATTTGTATACACATGAGAATTTGAGTTGGGTCGATGTGAGGGCCTTGTACATACTTGGTATATTGCCTCTTTGATGCGTGGAGCAAGATCTCGTGAAAACTAGCCATCAAATTTTTCAATTCATTTGCTTGAGATCCTGAAATGACATCCACATGCTTCCTTCATTTCCCATTATTGCCCATGCTTCCTTCATTTCCCATTATTCTAAAAGCCGAAGTAATTTGAAGTGATAGATCTGAAGTAATTCGACGTGACAGATCTAAGGTATGGATGCTGCTTTGGTTGATGTGACGAAAACTCAATGACACAGAGAGACATGCATACATATATATATATATATATATATATTTTTGAAATAAATTCTTGAAAAGATGTACATTTACTGCTAACTGTGAGAAAAGCGCAGTCGAGAAATGGTTGAGATACATGCCTGTGCACAAATAAAGTAAGCTTAAACTGTTCTATCTTCTTTGTGCAATGAACATTTCAGAATAATATACATATACTATATGTCAAACTGCTGTGATACTTGCATTCCTCAAGGAAGAGGTTGTGGAAAGTCTCCGGACAGCTCCTGTAAAGTTAATCTCCTTCGATTCAGTTGATGGAACTTGTATAAAATCGTGTTATGCACAGATGGCCACTGTAAAAGCAAATCCTGCCAGTTTGTGCTTTAGTCAGCTCTCCATAGCAAATCATTTCAAAGAACCGCATCAACATGTTCACATCGACGATGCAGTAACAAGGATACTGAAGAATGAGCTTCATCACAGTGAGTTTCCAATAATCAACGTCGTACGGCATGATGAACACTTTTTTTCTTTGGATAACAGAAGACTGTGGGTTTTCAGGAAAGCTCGCGTGGAGAGCATAAATATCAAATTGGTCTCAAAATCCTATCACAACAGGTCTAGGGAATTTTTTAGCTCTTTGACGGCGCCCGGCAGTATTCGGATGTTCTCTGGACCAGATTTCTTTCCTCGAGTGAGAGGAGAATGCAAAAAGGTGTTTAAAGTTCCAGCGTGCATCCAACCGAAGCCAGTAGCTGGCAGCTACGTACGCGTACGGTACTCGCAGATTCAAACAGCAGGCCAACATAAATCAAATCCGGGCTTTCAGAGGAATCCATGGATTAAATCAGTGAGCTTGGTGCCTAGTGACCAAGAAATATCATCGGTAAACTTGGTGCCTAATGATCAAGAAAGATTCAACTCGGGAGGAGTTCTTCAGTGTAACTGCTTGCAAGTCGAAGTAAATTCTGATAGTTGCGTATCTTTTGAGAGGTCAAATTCCTTCACCGATGAAAAGTGTTGCGACGATCAAATAAAGGACTTTGGAAGCTTAATTTCAGATGTCAGCTCAAGCCCGCGATGTATAATTGGAACTGCAAACACGGTGTCCAGCGGTCAAGAAAGATCTATCGAAAGAGTTTTTAGCTATAAGCCCTTGCAAATCGGCGAAGTCTCCGAGAAACGTGAGGATACCAACTCCTGTAACAAGGAAAAGTGTTGCAACGAGCAAATCGAGGACGGTCGAAGCTCAATTTCAGATGTTTCTATAACCAGCTATGATGAAAATTTTACTCAAGGCAACTGCCAGGAGTACTCACTGCAGTCCATAGCTGATACGCAATCTAAATCTAGTAAGGAACGAGACAAAGAGAAGCATGTCTTTGACAGTGTCAGTTCTATGAACGAAAATGAAGTCCTCGTTGACATTGCATCAGATGGTCCCGATTCTATAGGTTGTTCATCAAAGAAGACAGGGTGTTGGATGCACAATGTGAAGATATGGATTGTGAATAATAAAAAGAAAGTCTGTAGCTGTATGCAGAATGTGAAGATATGGATTGTGGATACCAGAAAGAAAGTCTGTAGTTGGATGCACAATTCGAAGATATGGAATTAAGTGGATACCAGAAAGAAAGTGTGTAGCTGACTGCACAATGTGAAGGTATGGATTGTGGATTCTCAAAAGAAAGTTCGTAGTCGGATTCATATTTGAAGTTATGGATTTAAATGAAGATATGGATTGTGAATACTAAAACAGGAACTGATTTGTAGTCGTATTCATAAGTCAAAATTATGGATCTGGGTTGTGATAAAAGAAGGATTTGTCATAGAATTGACTCCCTTCCCATCTTTTCAGGTAGTATAAACGCCACAAGCTTTGCCCATTGCTAGAGTCACTACTGCTTAAAACGGTGAAGTAGCTTTAGATTCTTTGTAAGTACAAAGCTCATTTGACTTTTGCTGTTACAGTTCTCTCCTACTAGAGGGAACAGTTTTGGAGATAAATATTCTGAACTATGGTAAAACGATGATTAGCAGTACTGATCTTGAACAAATTGCTCAAATCTTCTTATACATAATGTCCGTTTTCTGTTTTAGTGCTTCTTAACACATGAACCCGCCTTGGCAATAGGTGATGAATAGGTTGCTAAAATTTTAATTCGTGAAAAGTGTTTGGAAGCTTTATGAGAAATGAAATCATGAGAACATTTTCTATGCATAATGCAAGTAAGCACAAAAAGCCTTGCTGAAATCTTGCTAAGAACACCATAATGGTAAAAATGCACGAATGTTAAATGTAAAGCTTCAATTTTGAATAAGTGCAAATCTATTTTTGTGGCAAGGTGTTGTTTTTATTTACTTTTTTTTTCCCTTGCCTTGCAAAGGCTAATAGTCTTATTGAGGCTGGGCAATGGAGTTTCGAAAACCACAACATTCTTGTTTGAATATCAATTGAAAATGGTGGTATATAACGATGATCATGGATAATGAAGTGACATTGTAGGTTAAAATCACAAAAAATTGAATATTTTAAATTCTACATGCAATTGACTTAAACTTGATGTAGAATCTTGTAGCCACCACTCAGGATTTTCTAATGCATCAGAAATTGTCCAAATCCAACAAGTGAAGTGTGAAATCGGAAGTGATCAAGTATATAAACCTAATTTGAGTTTTGATCTACAAAAGATCCAATCTACATATGCAAGAAACTCAATTTTTTGATAGAAATCAAAATCGTGAACGTGCAGTCAAAGTGGATCCTATAACTTGGACTATCAAACCAATAGCCCAAAAAGAGGATGCTAATTCTGTAGCATGTTGCTCGATGACAATGAGTTTGTATATCTTTGTTCTAGATGTCCAATTTTGTACTATCACCTAAAATGTGGATTTGGTCTTGGATTGTTAGCCATTAGTTTGTGTTGTTATGTCCCTAACTAACTAGGGCTATGCTAGAGTTGATTATGATAAATTGGCTTCGACACATGTATGTTTATTATTGCACGGACCTTGGCATTTTGTGAGTTTCTTTTGTTCATAACTTAACAAAAATGTACTAAATTTTTCGTAATGCTAATATTTAAATTGTGGTGTCATATGTTTTACCTAGTGCTTGCAAAAAGCAATTTTTTCAACTTTTCATAAAATCTACTGGGCCTTAGGCTTTTGAAAATGTCAAAAGCTCAAAACCTATAAGAATTTTTTTAGGCGGCCAAAAGCCTAAAGTGAAAATTTAAGATGGCCAAAAGCCTAAAAGTGAGTTTTCAAAAGTGGCCAAAAGCCTTTAACATTAAATTTTTAACATACTGAATGATCAATTGTTGGCTCTTCTTAACATATATATATATTTCTAAATTCGTGTTATTATGAAATGCAAAAAAATAACAAAAAGTAAAATCATCAATCAAACGCCATAAAGAAAAACATAGTTTTACAAGTAGTTACAAAAAGAATAAATTTGACAGAGAAATTTGCTACAGCTTTGTCTCGACTCTCATTCGCACTTGAATTTGTTGAGTCTCTACACATTCGTAATGAGATTCTATCACAAGTGGCATAAACAAACATTATAATCCTAACACTTATAGATCCAAGGTTTTAGTAGTGAAACAACTCAAACTATTTCTACAATTTTGTGAGCTTTTAATATTTTGAGCAATATCATTATTGATGTCACAATGTAAGTAAATGCAAAACATCACATACATAGATATTGGCCTCAAAAGATCATTGATTATATACGAAATACTTAGATATCACATTTAATTCAACAATTTTAGCACAAACATTATTGCCTCAAGCCTCCAAAATCAACTAACTAACAATAATCATATGAGTGTCAAACAAATAGGGAATAAAACATTAGCTAACAAAAATATGAGAATACAACAATATTAAATATTTTAATAGAGTGTTAATTGCATTGAGAACTCAAATTCACTCTAACCAATAATTAAAATGTCAAAATCTAATGACATTAAAATCTGATACTAAGATACCACTTACATTGATGATTCAAATCAATTCAACAATTAGTCAAAATGCTAAACTTTCTAATTATGAAGTTAAAGAATGAATGACACTATGTAATATATTAAAGTCATAAGAAAAACAAACATATAAAAAAAAATACAATTTATATTAATCATCATGTGTACACAATATATATACACAATGATTTGATATCATCACAGGGCACTTGTAAATTTTTCATCTTAAAAAACTTAAAAAACTATAATGATGAAACATTATAATTTTGCATAGCATAATGTAAAAAAATCATACCTGAACTGAAGAACTAGGTTCACAAAAACCATATATATGTTGGCTTGTTGACATAGCTTTTTTCCACAATTCAATAGTGTGAGAAAAATCCATTGAATTGTCTAATGGAGGGCCTTCTATCCATATACACATAAGAGCATCAACATTTGAAGTACACAAAGAAGTACGTAATTTATATTTGATCCGATTTTTCATACTAAACCCTCTCTCACATGCTACAATACTAGAGCATTGTAACAAAGTAACTTTTGCTAATTTTAACATATCAAGATATTTTTCTCACCAAGTTTCATTAGGTCCAATGTTTAATCAAATTTTCTCAAACTCTTACCTTTCCATTCATTTCAATTAACTTGCATTTTAAATCTAGTAAACTCTCGTCTAAACGATAAGCTATCTATAAATTGTTCTATAATTTCATTGGTGTTATCCAATGTTTTAGATTTTTCTTTTAATTTTACCAAGTTATCAACATCATCATCACCAAAACTTTTTAACTCATGATATCCACCCAAAGGAAACACACAAGGAGATAAAAATTTTAATGATGCAAGAATTGTATTATCTTTAAAATGTTTCATCACGTGTTTCATGATGAAACTAGAAACTCTTTTTGAAAATCTTTAGCACTATGTAATTCAGTACCTTCAACATCTCTATCCATCATTATACTCATATAGAAGTTACCTTTAAGTGCTTCTCGTAATGTTTCAAGATAACCCTAATCAAGACCATAATAAAAAATAAAGGATATCCATGACTATCCGTTTAATAAGAATTAATGTCAATAACAAGATCTTCAATAAACTCTAACTGAATATTACATACCTAGCTTTCAACAAGGCTAGAGATAGTGGTAACATCCACAAAATCCTTTTGAAAGACTTACTAAGAGGATTCATTTATTCTAAAATGGCAACCCAAAAATGAATGGAATAAATAAATTTTATAGCCACTTCTGAAAAAGTAATCTGAGCTTCAACCTACAAGTAAGCTAACAAAGGCTCTAAAACATCACAAAATCTTGAAAGAACTTGTTGTCTACTAAGCCAATGACTTTAGGAATATTTTTAACCTTAACAATAGAACAATCAAACTCTTCTTCTAAAACCTTGAGTTTTTCAATTCTTTTGCTACTACGAGAAAAAATACTAGCTACAAAACTTACGACTTCATCTAGTACATGTCTAGAAAACTCGCTCTTTATAACTACATCAACAGCACATAATTTATTCTTGTGTAATAAAATACTTTGCATCTAGCAATGACGGAGTTTGCCTTGGAGAGGTCGACTTTGTCGGATAGATAGTCAAGATCAAGTGCTAGGGATCATTTAGACATGTATGAAACAAATGTATGATTCAAGTGTCCTAATCGATGATGCCATAGTAATGCTTTATTAAAGTTCCCTCCACCATGAGGAGGCCTTGCCTTTCAGAAACAATACAACTGAGGATATCCGCTTATCCTCTAGGACGTTGTGCAAGCTAAAATAGCTTGACCAACGATTAACCCAGTCCTCAACAACTTCCGGGCGCTTCAATTTTTTATCGCCAAAAAATATTTCTGGTTGGTGGCCCAAGTTAGTTGAGGTGATAGCTTGTAATTGGTTAAAAAGGTTCTACGTTTGGTTATCGCATTGCTTATTACTTTAATGAAGTTCCAGTATCGCTTTCCCCAAAGTGTGCAATAATTTATTAGAGTCGAGGGCCTCGTCACTGTTTGGTGATGTCAGTTGGATTTTTGTGTCATCACTTCTTGGTGATGCCGGACGGATTTCTGTGTCCCTCGTCACTCGAACATCATCTTTGTCCATGACAATGTCAAAATAAACGAAACTGTACAAACTATATTACCAAAACACTTGCTTATCAAAATTATACCAATGAAATTTGCAATTCTGACTTAGGAACCAAAAATGAGACACAACCACATTAATGCCATTAGAATTCAATTAATAGTTAAGAAAACACAATTCAAAACACCCGACCGGATCAATCACCACAGCACAACGTCAAGTGCAACAAGAACGTAGAATTGCTCTCATCAAACTGTATATTCCACTACTTTGTAAGTACAAAGATGAGTTCCTTAAAAACACTCAAAGGGCTCGTAAAAGAAAAATGGACCGATAACTCTAGAACTAAGCACACGTGGTGCCGTTGAAATAAGAAAGCACTGTATAAGTCGATCATTGCTATTTTAACTCTCTCCCTCAATGATCAACGTCATTTCTTATTTTAGAGTATACTCTATTCATGGAACATACCTCCATGAAAGCATTACAAGTAAAGGCTTTTTACATGACCTGGTCTAAGCCAAGTTTGGCTCTAAAAGTTTCAAACTTTTCTTTACTTAAAGCTTTTGTAAATATATCAGCAACTTGTAACAACGTAGAACAATGTACAATACTTTGGCCTCAGATTGTAATTTTTCACGCACAAAGTGATATTTTACTTCAATATGTTTTGTCCTTGCGTGAAAGATTGGAACTTTAGCCAATTGTATTCCACTTTGACTGTCACAGAAAATAACAGTGGGATTTACCTGCTTCATGCCAATCTCACATAACAGCTTACGTAGCCAAATAGCTTCTTGGGTAGCAGAACTCAATGCTTTATATTCGGCTTCTATGGAAGAAAGAGAAATAGTATCTTGCTTCTTGCTAGACCATGAAAAACAGCCGCTACCAAAATTGAAGGTATAACATGTTGTTGACTTTCTATCATCTATACTTCCTGCCCAATCAGCGTCAACATAACCTTGCAACTTAGGTAAAACACTTTGTCTTTTGTAGATTAGACCAAGGTTTGATGTACCTTTCACATACCTCAAAATCCTTTTTGCAGCTTTCCAATGGTCCATAGTGGGTGATGACATGAATTGGCTAATCAAACTTACAGCATAGCAGATATCAGGACGTGTAGTCGTAAGATATATTAAACTTCCAACTAGCTGACAAAATATTGTAGCATCAACATGTGCAGTATCATCAATACGAGATAATTTTTTACCAGCTTCGCAAGGGATGATGGACGGTTTGCACTCTGTCATGTGAAATTTCTCCAATATCTCGCCTACATATTTGTTTTGACATAACCTGATATCACTACTAGTTTGCCATACTTCGACACCCAAGCAATAGTGCATAAGATCTAAATCTGTCATCTCAAATTGCTTGCATAAGTTGGCTTTGATAGAACGAGTGAGGTTCTCATCATTGCCAGTGATAATGATATCATCAACGTAAAGTACAATCAAGGCAATGTTGTCATCATTTATAAGAACATAAAGGTTTGGATCTGAATTTGTTCTTACAAATCCATGTGAAAGAAAGTAACTGTCAATGCGTCCATACCATGCGCGTGGCGCTTGCTTAAGGCCATAAAGTGCTTTGTGTAGCTTACATACCTTCTGTTCTTGCCCTTTTGCCATGAAGCCCTGCGGTTGGACCATGTAAACTTCTTCCTCTAAGTCACCATTCAAAAATGCAGACTTCACATCCATTTGATGGATCTTCCACCCAAAATGAGATGCCAAGGCAATGATAAGACGTAGCGTAGTCCACTTAGCCACTGGAGCAAATGTCTCTTCATAGTCAATTCCTTTGCTTTGCTCATAACCCTTCACTACTAGGCGTGCCTTATACTTTGCTATTGTGCCATCCGCATGAAACTTTGTTCTAAACACCCATTTGTTGTCAATGGGTTTCTTTCCAAGTGGTAGATCAACCAACTCCCATGTATCATGTCTGTGGATGGATTCTATCTCTTCTTCCATTGCTTGCCACTCTTTGTGATCTTTTGCCTCATCAAAGGTTGGTGGCTCTCGACACTTCAAAATGTCACTCATTAGGGCATAGTTCACATGATAACGATCGGGAGACTTCCTTTCCTGTGTTGATCTTCTCACTTCACTTTGTGTGCTAGATCCTGTTTGATTTAGCTTTGCGTCCTTCATGATCTATTCATACCATTTTGGTATCTTAGATTCAGGTGACACACTACGTGGAGAGTACGTATCCCAAGGAGTGTCCAAATAATGTCTCTTACTTCCAACTGGTTTCTCCTTTATTGCTCCTATTGGCAAGTACCTCCCCCTAGGCTCTTGAATAGGTGGTGTTCTTTCATACTCGCCCTCTCGACTTTCGTCTTCACGTGCATCATTTTGTGGAGCATCTTCTTCATTTTCTTCCTCCAGAATTGTGGGAAGTCTCTTGATGTTTTCACCACTTGCATGGTTTTCATCTTCATACCTATGCATTTCATCAAAGATCACATCTTTGCTAATGTGAATCTTGTTCATTATAGGATCAAAACACCTGTAAGTTTTCGTTCTTTCATCATAACCGACAAATATACACTTGATTGCTTTGGCATCAAGTTTCTTTCGCTCCTCCTTTGCCACATGTACATAGGCCTTACATCCAATGACACGAAACTTGTCGATTTTTGGCTTTATTCTAGTAAATGCTTCTTCAGGAGTCACATTTGGAACCGCAACTGTAGGGCTCCTGTTTTGCAAGAACGTTGCCGCACTGCACGCTTTCAACCAAAGTGAATCGGTCAAGCCCATTTGCTTCATCATGGAGCGTGCACTCTCCATAATAGTTTTGTTTTTCCTTTCAGCTACACCATTACTATGCGGCATGTGTGACTGTGTGAATTGTCTTTTAATGTCGTGTTCTTTGCAAAAGTCTTCAAAATCATCATATTTGTATTCGCCCCCTCTATCAGATCTTAGCACTTTGATGCGTGCATCCAGTTGGTTCTCTACCAAAGTTTTGAACTCCTTGAAGCAAGCAAAAGCATCTGATTTCTTCTTCAAGAAATAAATCCATGTCCTCCTAGAGTAATCATCTATGAAAGTCATAAAATAATATGCTTTCCCCAACGACATGGTCTTTATTGGGCCGCATAGGTCGCTGTGAATTAGTTCTAGCGGTTTCTTAGCTCTTGCAGCTCCACCTTTCTTGAATGTCTCTCTGTGATGCTTTTCCATGATGCATCCTTCACATATTACATGATGATCATCCTGCAAAGCCGGTAACCCTATTACCATCTTTAGCTGCGCCATCAATCTCAAGCTCCCATAGTTCAAATGACCAAGTCTTATGTGCCACAACTCGGATTGAGATGTTGGAAATAGCCAAACCATATTCACTTGGTTTTGCAGCATCCAATTTACAAAGGCCACAGTTACTATCTCTATAACCCTTTGCCACCACTTTGTGGTTGTGGTTCGTATCCTTCATAAGGCATCCATCCTTGACAAATTCAACTTTAAGATGTTGATTTGCCATTACACCAACAGAAAGCAAACTCTTTTTGAGTCCAGGAACATAAAGTACATTAGGGATGTTTTTAATTTTGCCATCAAAAAACTGCACAGGTACATTGCCCACACCCTGTATCTGGCATTCCTCTCCATTGGCTTGAGTGACCTTATCCCCGTCATGGATTGGTGAGAATTTTTCAAACCAATCACGTTTCCCGGTCATATGCCTTGTGGCGCTTGAGTCTATGAACCATCTGGCACTATCATCAACTTGGGATGCCAATGCCGATGAGAAGACACTGGTCTTCTCCATCATCTTTGGCAATGTTTCCTTGTTGAGTCACTTTTCCCACCTTTATGTCTGTTTTTTTTTTATAACACTCGCGTGCCCAATGACCTGGTTTGTGGCAATAGTAACATTTGTCTTTCTTCTTCTTTTTCACTTTTGATGACGACTCTCCTTCGTCATCATCATCCTTGGATTTCTTAGGAATCCTTTTCCATCCTTTCTGCTTGCCTTTAGCAAGCAAGGCTTGATCCTCCTGTGGGGTTTGTCTTGACTTCACCACTTCGCGACGTTGCTCTTCTTGCAACATGATTCCGTGGAAGTCTTCAAAAGTAGGCAACCTCTCTCTCGAAGCAATGCCGCTCACAAACATCTGTAGCCCTTCCGAGACACCGCTCATTGTGGTATGTACCAGTTCAATATCTCTGATTGGTTCTCCAATCGCCACAAGTTGATCTCTCAGCTCCTTTATCTTGGTGAAGAAGGATCCCACTGATTCACTTTCTTCCATCCTTACTGTGTTCAATCTCGACTTCAAGAACATGGCTCGAGCTGAATTGCATGTTTGAGATTGCATTCTAAGAGCTTCCCAAGCTCCCCTAGCCGTCGTGGCATCACTTATGTGAGTGATCACATGGTCTTTCACTAAAAGATTGATCAAGGATAATGCTCTCTGCGCCTTTTTATCAAAGGCCCTTATGTCACCTGGAGTGGTATTTGGCCGGACTTCAATACCTGCCACGATTTCCCACAACTCTTTCTCCATCAAAATGCTCTTCATTCTGAATTTCCAGATGTTGTAGTTAGAAGCCCCATCAAGTTTGCTTGCATCGCCCAAAATTGCCTCATTGATGTTTGCCATCTCCGAACTGCTTAAAACTTCACCTGTAGGCTATAAAGTGTATGCTGGAGCCAAGCTTGATGTCAGAAATCGATAATAATGACCTGCAATTTTTAGCTTACAAGGCCACCCGCCGCTCTTTTGCCAAATTGAAAGCCAAACTGGCGTCGTTTTCCAAAATGCTTCACGTCACCTACTCCCAGCTTCCTGCCCAGTGGAATGGCGAAATCACTTCTGACGTGCTTCGAACACTTTCTCCACAGCAATCACTCTGTTTTGGTGTACCGTACTTGCAGGTACACTCAGGGTGCCCTTCGTTTGGAGGATATAGCCTTTCGTTTGGCCAATAAGTGAGCCTAGAGAGAGGCATTCCTCATCATAATCTATGTAGCAAGTGGTTGGGAGGAGACTTAGCAACAGTGCTCTTATGTATTATGTGGATATTTTGTCATGCACTTTGAGGAGAAATCAATAAAGTGGATATTTCGGAGCCTACTTTGATGTGCTTTGAGTTGTATTTAGATAGCTTTGTGATATTTGGTATCAGAGCAGTTCCTTTACAAGATTGTGTGGGGATTGGCATCACTTTTGTTTGCAGTTAGGGTTTATTGGATGCTAGGTTGGTCAGCACTCTCCTATAGCAAACTAAGGATAATCATTTTCTTGGCTAATATTTTTAGTCAAAGGATAAGGACCTGGAATAGTCCTAATATGGTAGACTGGCCCTCCAATACTCGAGATTATTGGTCACGCCATGATTTAATACCTGTCAAGGCCTGTTTGTGACTAATTACCTTGAGAGGACCCAGACACTCTAATTGAGACATATGGACTATTGCAAGTACATGTGACGGATATAGGCAGGAGGACGGCATGAAGAGATGTGAACTATTTATAGTTGACCTGCATGGGGGTTGCATGGTTTCATGCACAGGACTCTACTCTCTATATAATGAGGTAGGGATTCTCTCGTCGACATATTGGGTTTAGGCTACCAAGTTCTCTCTTCTCCTCTTGCTTCACGTGGCATGTCTTGGAGGCTAGATCCAGGTTTGATCTAGGATTGGTTGGGCGGTTTGGCTCCATAGTCTCTTCTATTGTGTTCTCCTATCATCATCATCTTAGGGGCAATCCTTTAGGGTCTTTACACAACCGTTCCACAAGCTACCGAAGCAAGGCCAACAACATCTACGACTACTCCCCTGTTTCGAAGACCTGTCACCATCAAGGCGGAGATACAAGTTTTTCTGCAGCAACATTTGTATGAATCCTCAAGGGGTGGCTAGGTAATAAAATTCAAGTCATCAGAAACATAAGCTGGCAAGGAGCTTGACAAGCTACCCGCATTGGGTGAGCAACCGCCATGGTGCAGAATTGTTTTTGAGAAAACTCGAGACTCAATCAAGATTTCTGTGGCGAAGCTCCGATTGGATCCATATTTTTTGCCCATGCCACGCCGAAGAAGGATCTTGTTGTGCCTATGGATAAAATCAACATCCATACACCAAATTGGCCGATAATCAGTTGGAGTATTTCAATTGATTTCTGTCGGGCCCTCCAAGCTTACTCCTGAAAGTATATGATTTCACCAGATTTGACGGTTAGGCAGTTTGCACTATTTGCGAAAGATTTATCAAAAGTTGTCCTCTATTCAACCATATTGGGATGATTGTCTGTCCACTCTTTGTTTTGATCCAAATCGTCTAATGGCGTCAAACAAAGTTCAAGATCAATTGCCGATAGCCAGATTATACTACCTTGCGGTGATGCTGGGTGGATCATGGGAGTCGAAATTCATTTCTTGGATGACAACTAATTGGTTGTCAAGAATTAATAAGTGCTTCCCTATCCTCCTTCAAAATTAGATCCAAGCTCTATCAAGCATCAAGAGATAAAGAGGACTAACTAGTTGTCACACAAAGATTCGTTCCCATGAGAGCGATAGCATAGTTTTGATTCTAACATGTGCAAATGATCCTTTGATTAACACTAAGATTAACTCTACGATCCACTAACACTACACATTCAATTGATCAAGCTTGCTAAACTCTCTCTTTCTCTCCTCTCACAAAGTATAACAAGATTCAATCCCAACAATGATTAGATCCAACAAATAGCAAAATCAAACAAAGCATGAGAGTTAGATCAAGAATAGTAGAGTAGCAAGGACATTCAATTCCAATCCATAAGAGGCTCAACCTGCTTCTATTGAAATGAACATGAAAAATGAATCACAAAGTACCACTATATATAGTTAATTTTAGGGCTTTGGCCTCAAATCCTATTGGCCAATTTCCACTTCCTTATTATTTTAAATTTGAAAATTTGGGGGGAGCCCTTTTTATTCACTAACTTGACTATTGGGCCTTGTGACATTTATTCCCCACAAAAGGCCTTTTATTAACTTCTAACTAATGAAATAACTATGTGATCATCGGGTTGGACTTACACACGCAAGGTTCCAACTCTCTCTCACTTATTTACTAGGGTTAGGGTTGCCTTGAGATCCGCAAACCCTCCAACAGTATCCCCCACCAAAACTGGTGGCGGTCCCACGATACCTCGTGAGATTTATTTTGGACTCTATTTTGCCTCACGTCGGATCTTTATTAAGTGATACTGGACTTTCTCCATGAATACTAAGCGTGGCTCGTTGAAATACTTTGCTACAACCAGATCAACAATATGAGCACCGATAGAAAAATCAAAGGCCAAATTATTTTGAAAATATTGCAATAAACTAATCATGACATCAAAGATTGTTGGGTTCTCAAGCATAAAAAAGCAAACAAGAAGATGCAACAATAGCAAGAGGAATTCAACTAAGGATTTCCAAGAAAATTGAAAACTAGTTATTGTAGATAATCTACAAAGTAAAGATGCCCATCAATGGTATTTTGACTCAGAAGCTTCTCAACACATGACACCATGTAAGGACATATTTCTAGATCTCACTAATCTATCTTCGAACTACATTTTCTTTGGAGAGTCAAGTTCACACAAGGTAGAGGGCCAAGGGTCCATTTTACTCAAGTTCCCATATGGAATGGCCAGGGTGATTCCTAATGTTCTCTTTGTATGTAAGCTGACAAAGAATCTGTTGTCTATTAGCAAGATTATGGATCAACGTTATATAGCCTTTTTAAAAGCAAAGCAATGTTTTATCTTATATCAAGAGTCTAGTGAGATTTATTAACAAATACAGAAGGAAATTTTGTATAACTTGAGAAAGAACCATGCACTAATCATAAATGTGAGTATGGAAATATTAAATTAGCCATCTGAATTTATATCAAAGGATAATCCTTATTAGATGGATTGAGGTTAAAACTGTGGAGCATTCAACAAAATTATTGTATTCAAGGGCACATCTCAACCACCAATGAGTAGAGGCCTCTTAGCTTTATAAGAAGGAAAGGAGTTGAAGCATCCACTGCTTTACTTATTTAAGGAGGTAAACAGTATTAGCTTTTTAGCTGCTACATGGAAAGGCAAATATTGAGTTGGCTTTGGCTCAAGTAGAACTTCTTAATTAGCTAAACATTGCATTCCTTGGGATTTTATGAGAAAAGGTTTTCTTTTGAAACATACTAGGATGGAGCCACAAAGTTGTGCACATTACCCGTCCACAAGGTAAGATTTCACGAGCATAGGCAACATTGCCTACTTTTTACAGAAGAAAAACTCACACTTCAATTCCAGGCTTTTACTGTTTCAGTGCTCCTACAATTATTTAGAGCACCCAAAAAGGAATGTTATTCAAATATTCCAAACGAGTTGCCATGTAGATTGACTCCATAAATAGACCATTATAGAGCTACAATTACAATGTTGACATTGTAGCCACTTCCATATTAGAATGCTTGAAAACACACTCGATGGCACAACCCAGAATCATTCAAACAATGATAATAAGACGGTGTCAATGAGAAATACTATCAAAGGTATACAAAAGAACAACTAGGATGAATAGTAACTCATGAATAAATCAATACAACTCACGCATGTTGTTGATGCAGCCATGTTATAGTTTGTTATTTATTGTTGTTACAAATAAGTACATTAAAACTACTATAATGTCCTCTTTATAAATAATGCAACTTTTGGTAAGGTATTAGCTACAAGAGTGAGATGACTCATTTTTTCAATTGCACGTTGATTAAGAAAAAGTGAACTTCAAGGAAAGATTCTTACTATATATATATAGACCCACAAACAAACTTGACTTGCATGCAATCTATCCTTGAGTTTTACTCAATTGTTATTAAAAAAATTTGTACTTCAAAAAGCTTGATATCAAATACATAAATGCTATACCAAATATCTCACATCAAGCATTCACATAAAAAAGTGATGAAAGGTCAAGATGAGACCCGCGCCCACGCCCTCCTAAGGAAAATTGTTGTTATGGAAGACCAATTGGCAAAAGTCAATTACATTTATGTGGATTGATATTTTCAAATACTTTTTCAAAAGACAACTTTTTCCACTTGATTGTGTATTTTACACCGTTGCATAAGGGTGGGGCCTTGCTTGCATCTCTCATCCAAGCTGAGGAATATACTAGAGATGCTACTCTCTTTAAGGAGTGCACTACATAAGCTCTTTTGACATCGCGTAGGGAGTGCACTCGTGCAATCCTCATCAGCCTTCTCCTTGCTTAATTTTTTTTTTAAGCAATAGATACACTCAATGACATGTGCCATGACTGCATAAGGTGTAGTTGTTGAGTAGCCCACTAAAGATGCAATGGGTGGAGAGAATAACAAAGTGCTAGTTGTTAAGACCGACGATAAAATAATATTAAAAATAGTATGTGAATAATTTTCATAATTTTATAACTTTATTTTGGAGATTGGAAAGAAAAGATTTGGGTAGAAATTTGGAAAATATCAAATCAAATGACATGAAGGCCTATAAAAAGGTCATGTCTTAATTGCATGAAGGGAAACCTTCAAGGAGAAATGTCAACGCGGAGTCGCGTGCAGAATGTCCTTGAAGGGCAACTTCAGACGTCAAATTTCAGCATTTACTCCCAAGTGAGTCTCACGGGAGTTGTCACTGGCCCCACATGCAGATGAGCTGCCATTTATTTGGCCCCTTGTGTGGCCATATTTCCCTATTTTCCTCCCTCGGCGACTTGGCCAAAGAGAGAGAGAGAGAGAGAGAGAGAGAGAGCAAAAGAGGAAGAGAAGATAGGGATGGCATATCTGCAGTTGACTTCAATTGCATGCAGGAAGGGTAGAGATTCTCTGCTGATAATTTAATGCTTGCTTGCTGGTGTGCTGTGATCATAGCAGGTGAGCTGATTTGCTGAGGATAATCATTGTGGTTGGTTCAAAGTTGGATGCGGAGCTCTTGTAGTACTCTCCCCTCTCGACGTGCAAAGTGCAAACAGCGATTCCATGGGCCTGCAATGGGTTTTCTTTCAAGCCATACTTGCTGGCAGTTTGGTTCTGGCTATTTTACAATCATGGGCAGCTTCTGTTTCAGCTCAGGGTCAAGGTAAAAATCATGTTTTCCTCGTTTTTCTCGTTCACTTCCTCGAGTTTCAGCTTTTCCACACACATAGGTTTAATCATGTTACCAGCAAATATATATATATATATATATATCCAGATAAGAGGAAGAAAAACAAAAGCTGGCAACGCAAAGATCTTGTTTGGAGCTCCAGCTGAAGCTCTTTCATAGTGGTGAAATGAAAGTGTGTCGTCACATGGGTGTGGACTTCTTGATTCATAAAGTTCCTTGTGGGCAGACACGTGCGTGTGTTCGTTAACAAATTTGCAAAAAATCACTTCGTGTTATCATGATCATAAAACAGGAAAGCTTGGATTGAAGTCTGAAGATTACCAGACAAAGACTTCTTGCTGCTCATGATCCAATGTTTAGAGAAAATCTCAATGTTAGAAACGATGCTTAGTTACGCAGTTCCTGATCAATGTTCGTAAAAAAGATTCAACCCAACCGTATATAAAACCTACAGCATTTAAATGAAGTCGACGATAAAAGATTCTAATGAAACTTTAACTTTAAATTCTAAAGCTAAAGCTACCTAAATTTTGAAAATTGAAAAACCTGCAATTCTGAAACTAAGCAGTGATATGCAATTGGCCTGTTGGCTTGGTCCACACAATCACTTTCACACAAAACGCAACCATAGGTTATAGGATGACTTTCTGGTTTCAGGAAGTGGCTCGTAGTTTTATTATCTGTCTTAAACAGCTTTTTGTAACATCCAACGGCTTTTTCAGTCTAACAGCCTGAAATCCTTTCAATAGAGGCATTCTGTCAGGTCAATATGTGCCTTGAGCACAGTTTCAAAATACCTACAAGTTTTGTTTAACCACCTATCAGAAGGATGTCTGAAACTATATTTTCCTTTTCCAAAGGAGTATGATGCTATTTCCAGTAATACTAATGGTTGGCTATGTATAAATTTCTATTATTTTTATGCTAAGGCTTTTAGACCGACCGAGGAAATGAGCAAGCTGTTGTGCTAGTTTAATAGAAAGATGCTCAATCCCAACGTTGAACTATTTAGATGGAAAGAAGACAGAAACTCACTCGAGTGATGTGCTCACCATCACAATCACATCACTGTTTAATCTTCTTAACACGAAACCAGGAAGTCTATTTGTATCTCCTCCACATGGAACGAATTTGTACAGACAAAGGCTAGGACATTTATACAGCTTTTTTACCTGAAAGTGCTCACTCAGCTTATGATCACAGAGTAAGACGGCAGATTAGATGCTTCTGGTATTTGATGTTTGCCGAAGAATTGGAAGTCAGCTTGCAAGGAATTATACTGGCTTGTAGCAAGTTGATCCGTCCGTGCAGTGCTTTGAAAACCACTACAATATGCTCTCTATATGATCATTCACAAGGCGTCAAGCAAAACCATCACTATGTATTCTCTGTATGACCGTTCACGAATCACAATGCGTCAAGCAGGTGATGGTAGTTTGAAATGCTCTCACTGCCACTAATTTTCCGTTTCTTGGTCCATCATGAATGCAGGCTTTTTAAGTCTCAACTGCGGTGGGACGAATACGTTCACAGACAAAAATGGTATAGTCTGGGTTCCTGATATTCCGTACATCTTCACAGGATCTGTTTCTCAAGTTTCAGCTTCAGCGCAACAAGAGGAGCCTCTGAAGAGCCTCAGATTCTTCCCCGGATCCCGAAAGAAAAATTGCTATATCTTGCCAGTCACACCATATGGCACATATTTGTTGCGCGCCACCTTCCTGTACGGAAACTATAATACACTCGGCAAACCTCCCAGCTTTGATATTCAGTTCAACGGGAACTACTGGTCTACGGTTTCCATTTCAGACGCCAACACTCGAGTGTACTATGAGCTCGTGTTGGCTCCCCCGGCCAACGATATCAGCGTATGTCTTGCCAAGAGCACTCCCACTGACAATCCATTCATCTCCTCATTAGAGCTCCGACAGCTTGCACCATCCATGTATCCCAAAGTGCAAGAGAACAAGGCTCTCAGTTTGCATTTGAGAATGAACTTCGGTTCCGTCTCTACCGATGATATAAGGTCTGCTTTTATCAGACTTACTTGATGACGTGATTGATTTTATCTAAAAGCAGATGCTAGTTCATCAGGTAGCAGATCAATTCAATCATTGATCGATAAGTCGCTCAGCTGTTTTGGTTATATGCAGGTATCCTTCCGATCCTTTTGATCGAATCTGGAGCTCAGATGCTCCATTGGTCAATAACTACATACCACTCACCACCAATCGTTCTGTATCTCCTGGAATTACTTTTGACAAGCCGCCGTCTGCAGTTATGATGACTGCAAGAACGACGGCAAATTCCTCGCTTGCTCTGGGCTACAGCTTCAGTTTATCCACTCTCACTCTGAACTACTACGTTAGTTTTTTCTTCGCAGAGATCGCAACTTTGGCCCCCACCGATGCAAGAATCTTTAACATCGATCTTACAAATGACATCAATAATGCCTCATTCTTTGGTCCTCTGAACGTGCAACAGGAAGCTACAGCTGCTTTTACATCAGTAGAGATCTATGCTAACCATACAAGTCTGCAAGGTCCAGCGACATTCACGTTCAGGCCAACCTCAGCCTCGACACTTGGTCCAATTGTCAATGCTGCCGAGATTCATCTCGTCTTTGATAGCCTTACGTCAGGAACAGACAATACAGATGGTAAGGGGAATTCACATCACTTATATATGTAAAGAGTGTCAATCTAGAGACATGAACTTAATGCTAATGTTACGGAAGGTTATGCAGGATTCTGACAATGACAGCAGAGCATAAAATTACCCATTGTCCAAGAACTAGTCTTAGTTTGCTACGTTTCTGTTCACATGAGCATTCTCACGTACCAAAGGATATCTGAAGTTACTTCTAATTGAACTGTACGATGCAGTTACGGCACTGGAAGCATTGAAATCATCGTTTAACCTGACCAGCTGGACAGGTGACCCATGCTTGCCAGCTCCCTACACATGGGACTGGCTAGATTGCAACAATTCGAGCCCACCACGAGTAATAGCATTGTGAGATTTCTTCCAAAGTTGCAGTTCACTCTCCATAATCATTCAGCAGAAAATACTGTCTAGCCAGCTAATCACATTCATATTCATGTCCTAAGTAGAATAAATAATTGTGTACATTCGATGAAAGCTGTACTGCGATCTTCTTCTACCAGTAGGACAACAGTTTTAGTTGTTCATCGTAGGGCAACAAAAGTTAGGCAGCCTTCAGCGATCTTTTCTCAGAATAACGTTTTTACTGTACACGGATGCTTACGCTTCAGCTAAACTTTCATGTACTGTAACTACAGGAGACTGTCTAACATGAACCTCAGCGGTACTATACCTCCAAGCTTCTCCAAGATGACGGCTCTAACTGACATGTAAGAAATTGTCATTTGTCTCTTTTGTTGAGGGTAGCTTCAAGACGAGCAAATTCTTGCATGTACAGGTGATCAACTTCTGCTTTACCGCTGTGATTGGCTTCGTGTGATTGCAGATGGCTCGACAACAATAACATCAGTGGTACAATACCTGATCTCAGTGCCCTTACAAATCTTAGAACCTTGTAAGTTGTTTGTACTACAAGATCAAAATCTTAGTCTAGATCTTATATTTTAGTTCGCCCAGTTCTATTCTTCATGCCAACCTTCAGCAATTTTCGTAAGCTTATATTATGTTTAGAGTTTGTGGGCATGCTAATTGAGAAGGTCCCATGAATGGACGTCTCTTTTCAGGCATTTGCAGAACAACAGTCTGACCGGGAGCATTCCCCAATCCTTTTCTCAGCTGCAACACCTACAAGAACTGTAAGTAATTTGGGCAAGCTGGTTCTAATGTATCGGACTAGAATAGGCAGATTTATTTCCGAAGTTAAGTTCTGTGGCTGTCGAAATGTATCGCCTACGACGCTTTTCTTTCTTTGAGTGCTTGAATTAGTGACAAGGCCTTAAAAAACCTCTTTATTCTAGTTTTCTGCAGGATAACGATTTGAGTGGCCCTGTGCCAACAAAACTGGGAAGCACACCTGGACTGACTTTTAGGTATTTTAACTAAGTGCTTGCATACCTACAATCATATTACATGTCTCCTATGATTGGCATACAGTGCATTCATGATCCAGTTTTTTTCTCTAAGTCAGTTATGTTATTGCAGATTTTCTGGGAATCCTAACCTTTGCCTCCCTGATAATACATCATGCTCATCTACTGTACCTTTACCCCCATCTCCAGTCGGATCAACAGCTGGAAAAAAAAAAAGCAACATTTCTCCCGTGGTAATTGGTGTTGTGATAGGTGCAGTTGCCTTGATTCTGATAGCAGCCTTTGTCGTATTCTGTGTTCGAAGAGCCAATGTTAAAGCATTGGAAAGACAACAGATTCCATTAAGTCCACTTAGCACTGCAAATACTGGTAATCCCATGAAACTTTAAGAGTGCTGTCTGCTGTATGGAGTTTCCTGTGAGTTCCCGGCATGAATTTTGCTACGGCTTGCATTCAGACAGAAGTTTATGCCATCACATGTGATAATATTTCTATTCCTCAACAAGATCATCTATTGACAGGATTGATGAGTCACAAAGATCCTCCCAAACAAACACAACTATACACCTTTGAGGAAATACGAATTGCGACACAAAACTTCCAAAAAAAGATTGGAGAAGGTGGATTTGGACCCGTATACTTTGGCTGTTTGGCGGATGGACAAGAGGTTGCGGTCAAGATGCTATCTTCCACATCAAATCAGGGGAAGAAGGAATTTTTTAATGAGGTAAGTTACATTTGTCATTCTGATCTTGCTAGAGCTGTTGTTATGGCACTTGCTTCTTTATGAAACTTTTCAAAACGAATCAGCATGTGGTTTTGAGAACAACTAAGTTAGCTTATGAATGTTGTTGCATCATTCCTTTAATCAGTATGCTGCATAATCTAGTATGTTTGAAACTCTGTGGTAGTCTGCAGCAAATTCTAGTATTTTTAAACTGTGTCGAAGTGATGCTTGTGGTGGAGTTGAGAAAAGGTAAATGAGTTATATCAACCAGGTATTGGGGCCTCAATAATCACAAATGGAAGAACCACAAACTGCCTTGAAAGATTTGGGCTCCCTTTGAGAGTTCTTATGCACGAAAGGGCAGCATGCCTGATCGGCTGGGGCTTTAATCGATGTAAATCATTTGGGATTTTTTACCCTTTTTTCAATGCTGTGAAATGATACAATTCGGTCTTCGTGACAAACGGTGTTGGGCATACCCTTTATGGGAGATAGCCCAAGGGGAATCTTCCATAGAGGGCATTCTGCTCATAATACTCATGGGTAATTTTCCATAACCGGCATGATGCCCTGCACATATGGGAAAATCAGAAAAAGTTGCTTAATACCCTAAAAAGTGAATTCCTACAGGTGTTTATGGGGATAGAAAGGTCGTTGGCAGGCCTAAAGGAAGGTCATTGGAAAGCAAGCTGGTCGTAGCCCACAGCAGAAAGGTATGGTAAGTTTTCAAAGCAAAAACTCAGTTTGTTGAGGACCTAGAGCTCGTTAATCAAAGGAAGCAAGCACTTTACAAAACGGAAGGTCATTGGCAGATAAAAACTAGTCCATATTGAGGCCATTAATCAAAAGATTCGCGCCATTGTAGCTGACGAAGGTCTACTTGTCATCAGTGTCATTAGGTGAGTAAACTGATAAGAAAAAATGGTTAGAGATAACAGACATTTGCTGCCCTGCTTGCTGTTATTCTATAGAATTCCATTCTTTGACAAAGAAGAAACCTACTGAAGATATTTGGGAAGATCTTTTAATTAAAAGAAGAAAAGATTTTTTGGTTAGACGTCTTAAATTGATTAAACTCTTTGAAGTTAAAGTTGACCCCTGTGCCCCAAAAGCACTTGTTAGGTTGTATCTTCATATTTATTTTTGTCTGTAGTCACACAAGGTCTCAGAAGGTCGTTGGTGGTTTGTGTGGGCAGCAAACTAATGCTGGAAAGCATTTTGTGGAAGACATTTTTGTGAGTGTTGCTTTGTGTGCAAGCAGCTAGAGTCCTCTTTATTAAGCTGCAGGGGCTGTGTTTAAAAAACAATTGGCCTTCTTGTTGAAAAGAATTGAGGTTTGGGTCTGAATAGTGCTTTGTTGAAGCCTAAGAACATCTGTGGGCTGTAGAAATTCCTCATGTTGAGTGTATATGTGAAGAGTCAACTTGTTACAGTTACAGTGCTCTTGTTACAACCTTATTGTAGTAAAAAAAGAGCTGGGGATGGCTCGTGATCATTGATTGAGAATCAGAAGTAAAAGTCCACTGCACAAAAAAGATTTTCTAAAAGAGCATATTGGAAACGATGAGTGAACAACAGCCAGAAATTGGAAGGTGCAATCAATCACTTGTTGTGCAGATTCATGATGGAAAATTGGGGGACAAAGGCATCTGGAAATTTTAGAGCCCAGACACTTTCATCGATTTGTCAATGAAAGATGTTGCAGCTCCATACATAAGTGATGGAATCCTAAGGAAGTTTGGGACATCTCCCGAGTCCTATTTATGAATAAAAAATTGCATACTTTGTGTATGGATGAAAGGGCCACAATAGCAGACATTTATAGTTGCAAGTTTAGTGGGATTGCAAAGAGCTAATTCAGTAAATAAACCAATTAATGCTCGCTATAGCAAGAAGCAACACACAAAAAGTTGATCACTCACACACTTAATAAAATCAAAAGTGTATGTAAGACACCTCTATGTATATTTTCAGTACATAGAGGTTGCCAAGAACATCAATACTGGGGCCATGGAACTACTTAGCAGGGCAAACCCCACGACCCATGATATCCAACCAAAAAGTCCGTTAATTAACTGCTCTTCCACATGACAAGTACTAACCTAACTAACAAGTTTGACTTGTCCTTCAAAACTACAACCCATTTCACAGTCGAAACTTTGAGTAGGATTTATAGATTTTACAACCATCATTTCCTTAAGTTGGATAAGCTTATCTTAACTTAGTGCTTTAGTCTACGAGGACAAAGCACCGTTCCATTGCTTGTAGACTAATGTTTTATGGACACTAAGTTGTCTACCAGATGTTGTGGACCATATTGGATTATAAAAAAAGGTTGGATATTTGGCTTATCAAACATGGCCGTGGACGTGATCAGTAGGTTCCCAACCTTACCTCCACCGAGTCCATCACTTGGCCGATCAACCGAGGTTCTTTGGAAGATCAGGGACATGAAACACCCCTCTTAGAATGACGGTTCTGCCCTTTCCCAGCTAAAAACATACAGATCCTTTCCCCCACTTGTAGGTTATATGGCATGTTGCAAATGATTCCATGTGCACCCCTTATCTTCCAGCAACTCTTTGATGTGCATCCTCTATCGCTCACCTCCAAGTCCTGATCTTTCTCCTGATTTCTGAACATGATAAGTGCCAAAACTGCTTCCCTGTCAGCTCCGTCTGCCATATTAACCTACACCACAGCTTCTGTTTGTCGTTTTCAGATTTCCCTGGGCAAATTTCAAACACAGTGCCCAATTTTATCGCAGTAGATACATTTACGGTCTGTTTCGCCCTTGGCTTCATCTTGCCAAAATCGTTATTTGCCATCTTTCCAAGATGAAGGACCCATGATGAACTTTCTTATAGGGGAAAAATCTCAAGCAAGTTTTAAAATGTTGTAATTTTAATCAACGTAACTCATAAAACAACAAGACTTGTTTCAATCTTTGAAGCAAACTAGTGTTGTTCGAGAATGTAGTCATAAGATTTATAAACTCTTGTTGTAGAAATCGTTCCTTGGTACATTGTTGGCTTACCACGTCGCATTTAATATGATGTTGCATTTTTTCAGCTGCCCAATTGGCATAAGCTATGTCTCTTGCATCTACACTTAAGCAAAGATTTGTTGCTCTTCTACCATCAACTTGTGTGCTGACTTACGCATGGGAAGTGCTAATTCTTTCATCACCACATGACGCACATCCATGATTTCGTTGTGGACTCGCCAAACTTTGCAACCCCTTACACAAAAGATGTGGTTCTTTGCAAATATTTACCTGCTGAAATGGCTGGTGATCGTGCCAAGAACTCAGTCTTCACATGCGAATGTTTAGATCATTAGGCATGAGACCTAGTGTCACTATTGATTTTAATGTACTTAACATTGATGGTCATGATTCCAAGCTTCTCATACCTTGAAGCATACATTTTGGGTAGGGCAGAGTTAGGATAGTGAGTAGGCTTGTCTTAACTAGTGGTAAATTTTACTTTTGCACAGGTTGACCTGCTTTCCCGAGTGCATCATAAAAACTTGGTGTCCCTTATTGGTTACTGCTATGAGTCCAAGGAGCAAATATTAGTCTATGAGTACATGCCTAATGGTACATTAAGAGAGAATCTATACGGTAAATCACCTTTCACAACTATCATTTCTTTTTTTCTATTGGATGTTTACAACAATTGTTGCAATGTTTACTTATGATTACCTATAACTGACAACTGACATAGATGGTCAGAAGTGGGATGTTTCTTTTTGGAAGTAGTGCAAAGAAGTTTGAGCTTTGCTATATGCTGGAATATATGTGAACCATTAACTATAACTTTGTACTGACTCTAATTGTATACTCATATCTGATTTTGTTAGGTTCTATGGTATCAAAGAGACCCCTAGATTGGAAGACAAGGCTCAGCATCGCATTAAATGCAGCACAAGGTGCTTAAATATGATATTCAAGGCACTGTCATGACTAGCCATTTTTATTATTGTATAACACTATTACGTTGAGTTATGTAATGTAATGGGGCATTTCTCAACAGTTAACCTTGACACCAATTTGTTGGAGCATTCTAAGGCACATCAGGATACTGTTTTGTTGGAGCATTCTAAGGCACATACGGATACTGTTTTTTTTTAAGCAGTTCCATTTTTAGCCTTATGCTTAGATAATCAACATATCTGTACTAAGGTTAGGATTATAGTGAGGTTCATATTGAGCTAGATGCAGTCTGGATGAGTTGCGTTCTTGGTGAATGTGTTATCATTGAGTTAGATATCTCTTACTCTTGTCCATTCACCTCATTCTGATTGGCTCATGAATATGTTCCAGGTCTTGAATATCTGCACACTGGCTGCAGCCCCGCCATCATTCATCGAGATGTGAAAAGCAATAACATACTGCTGAACAAAAAGCTCATGGCAAAAGTTGCTGATTTTGGGCTTTCTAAGCTAGCACCTGAGGAAGGTGCAACTCATATTTCAACCATGGTCAAGGGTACTGCAGGATATCTTGATCCCGAGTAAGAAATTTCAAACTGAAGAATGCTTTTTTTCATGAACCTACAATAGTTCTTCTAGCCTCTAGGTCTTGGAATTGACAATATTAAACAGTTCATGTAAATTTGAGAGGATGTATTGAGTCGTCCTCAAATTATGTATATACATGAGATGATGGGTGCAAGGGCATACAAGTCTCCATATGTTTTCTAGTGATAAGTTTTACCTCTAATGTTTTTGTTGAGCTTATAGGTGCAACTATAAAATGTGCCTAATTTTGATGCAGGTACTACATCACCAATCAATTGACAGAAAAGAGTGACGTATATAGTTTTGGTGTTGTGCTGCTGGAGATAATATGTGGTCGACAGCCTATTAATCCACAACTTTCAAGACCAGAACTGAATCTAGTGGAATGGGTGAGCCTATAAGTATGCTAAGATATAGTTTCCTTTTTCTTTGTTCAGACTCGCATAGTTGCCCATTCCGGAACGGAACGCGTTACGTTCCGGAACGTGGCCCAAAAGAAAATGAAAAAAAAATTATAATTCTTTAACAAATGAATTTTTTTTTACTTAGTACGGTAGTACCACACACATTCCGGGGAATGTACTGTACGAAACTTACAGTACGTTCCAGCTGGTTTGGTCGGAATGGGTTTCTAAGGTTCAGAGGAATGAATTCACATATGAAGGGGGAATGTACAGTGTGTCAAGCTGATAAACATCACTTAGAATGGAGGTAAATATCACACTATATGATCTTTACTGGTGAAGGTTTGTCATTTATAATAACAAACCCATTGGGGTTGGCTTATTTGGTTAACTTGGCATCCGAACTTCTTTGATCCCAAGTTATAGCCTCCCTTTGAAAACCAAGAAGCATTTATTATAACAAACAGGCTAATTCTTAAGGACATGCGATTCAGGTTCTCTGAGCAATTACACATGCCACATCAAATAAAAGGCTTATATATCATCTTTGATTTCATTCTACCTGTATATTTAGTTAACTCTTTATCCTCTCACCAAACAAGCAAATCTAGGAAAATTAAAAAATTCAATGTCATGAGATGAGATATGAAGATGCTGAATCTTATGTTGAACTTAAATCTACAAAAACTGAATAAGAAATTGTCTATGATGTATTTGTTAGGCGCGGCCATTCCTTCAAGAGGGTCGAATCCATGACATTGCAGATCCTGCCTTGAGACAAAATTACAACACAGAGGCCATGTGGAAGGTTGCTGAGATAGCCATGATGAGTGCTGAGTTACACGGAGTGAATAGGCCCACTATGAATGAGGTGGTTAATGACCTTAAGGAAGCTATCCACTTAGAAAAAGGAACTGCGGCACCTATTTCAGATGCAAATGCTGCATCTCCTTTTTCTGCCAACCAAGCACAAGTTTTCCCTCGCCCACACAGAGGACCACTTGATCACTCATCAGATTTTGCCTCTCGTGAAAACTCAGTGGTTGAAGGTAGATAATAATATGCAACTTGAATCTTCTCAAATTGTTTGTACTATACTATGGATTTGTTTTCAATAAAGCCTAGATGTTCTTTGAACAACTTGAGCTTGACTACTAGCTAGCTCTAAGAGCATAAAGCATACGTGGATTTCAACTTTGAAAGCCTCCATCTTTTGAAGTGGCATATTGAGAAATTAGCAACAAATGTAAACGAGAATTTGATAGCACATGAGGCAGTTCAATGATGTGCATTCGCATGAAACAATTTACCTCTTCATCGAGTGGAAGATGGTCAACATCTAGAGAGCTCAAAATACTCAGACTTACCTCTATGAGAAAAGATGTGAATTACACTTTCATATGTGAATTATTTCTTACTAACAAGGCAACTCTGCATAAATACAAAGATTCTAACAAAATGCAAGGTCGCCTTTTTCCCTTTCGAATTTTCAGACATTGTCAGAAAAGCTTTGTATTTTTTCAGAGTCGGCTGTTTGCCTTTTGCAAATTTTCGGACCATGTCAGAAAATCTTTGTATTTCTGCAGAGTCGTTTTTTTCTTTTTGCAAATGTTGTGACCTTGTCAGAAAACCTTTTTATTTCTGGAGAGTCCCCCTCATAAAACATTATCCACGATGACAAATTCAAGGCACTATGCACACAAACTATGCGTGGTCTCCCAGGTAGGGGTTTTTGCCGTTTTACAAATTTTATGACCGTCAGAAAACCGTTGTATTTGTGCACGAATTTTGCGATCCTGTCAGAAAATTTTTGTCTCTCTCCAAAGTCGCCTTTTCCAATGTGCGAGTTTTGTGACCCCCCCTCAGATGAATTTTTTTAATTATACCTTCAAGTTCTTCAAGTAGTTCAAGGCATCTGTAAAAAATTTGACCCAGAGAAGAATCAAAGCTCTATGTTCTGATGGAGGGGGAGAATACATCTCCACCGAGTTCAAGGAATTTTGCAAGGCCAACAAAATACATCAACAATTCACAACTAGCTATCACCTCAATCCAATGGTGTAGCTGAAAGGAAGAATCGGACACTCATCGAAAGTGCCAAGAGCATGGTGGCCCATGCCTCTCTTCCAAAGAAATTTTGGGCAGAAGCTGTTACTACAGCATCCTATTTACAAAATTGATCCATTACAAAGGCCTTGAATGGCAAGACACCTTATGAAGTGTGGACATATCAGTCGCAAATGATTCGCGAAAGGCAAGACTAATTATTAGTCGTCAACAACTAGACTAATAATAACTCGCTAAAAAAAATAGATTACCAGATTGAGCAAGAAGAAAAGTCAAACAGAATGAAATAAGCATAACAATATTGACGCAAATCTGAATCAGATTAAGTATAACAAAATATACATGTCAATAATGCGGTAGACCACAAGACAATAGCGGACGAAACTGCGTGCTCTACAAAGCTAATTCAATCTGTAAGAGGAATGAACCTTTATAGACAAATAAAGAATCAATGCGCAAGGCATCTACTTCGTCTATATCTCTGATAAGCTTCTGATGCTATATTTACACACACTTGTTCTCTTGATCTCTCTCATCAATCAATCTGAATACGCAAATGGTATTCAGTATATATATACACAATGTTACAAGTGTGCAGATGAAGAAAGTACAAAGTGGAAGCTTATAGCGGTGGTTGACAATCCTTCAAGCTATTATTTGCATATTCTTCACACCTCTTAAATCCAAATTTGGTACTTTCTTTCTCTCACATTCATTGTCTCCCTCTTAAGGATATGTCTTCTTGCTAAAATCACATAAGAGACAAAATAAAGTATAGCATGATTTTCATACTGAATGATATCCAAATGTATGTTTCATTGCCACTTATGCCAATTTTAAATAATGAAATAAACAAAAACATCAAGTAAAAAAAATAAGCAAGTAACTTCCACCATGATTCTCTTTTATAACTCTGTAAAATAGACTAAACACATGTTAAATCATTCATATGAGTGAGCACATGCTTGGCATCATCATATTTCATCTCATTGGAAGTGAACTCTAAAAAAAAAGCTCCTTTTTGCACCAAGCTTCCATGGACTTGAGATTTGGGTGTTCTACAATCTCTCCTTTTGAGAGACTTCTCCTTGCACTTCCATCACATCATGACTAGCTCTCACACAAACATCAAGCGGCCCATTATCTCTAATACCTTTGGATTAATTCAATTGAAAACCACAATAATTACAAGTTATATACTTGATTGGGCTTAGTAGCCCATCAATCTAGAGCCTAGAGAGAGAAATAGAACCATAAAAGGAACGGTTAATGTTTGTCGTATTCAACTCTCTTCCCCTCAAATATATAAAGTTTCTACTTTTAAAAAAATGATAATAACACTCATGGATGTTGGGGGTATTCCCAACAAAGTGTAAATAAATAAAATCGTCCAATAAAATGTGTTGCGAGGGCATGGCATCCTGCGCGTATAAGCCCATGGCCCAATGAGCACGCAAGCTTAAGTTGTAAATAAAATAAAATAGACTTGGGCCTTTGAATGAAAATAAAACTAGAGGCCCAAAGTCATTTTTAAACTTAAAAGATTACTTTTTAGAGTTGGGTCCAAATTGGGACTCACATAAATCTTGTGAATTTCAATGTACTTTTTGTGGACCCTTGGATCAAGTTGGGTCCAAGATGATTGGATAGGATCAATGTAAATATCAGCCAATAGGATTTTGGGGCAAGGGCCTTCCCCATTTTATAAAAAGGCACCTTTTGTACTCTATTTTCATGCTTAATAGAGAGGAGGAGACTCTATCATTTTGAGGGCTCAAGCATCCTCAATTGCTAATCACCCTTGCTTATGCTCTTGTTGTGATTGCTTGTTATTTCGATTTCCCATGCTTTTTGGTTTATGCTAGTTAAGGTTTTTCCATTGAGCATTTGAGCTAACCTCCATCTCATCTCTCTCTCTCACTCTCTTCTCCTTTTTCTTCTTCTTCTTCTATTCTATCCTCTCTCTTCACCCAAAATCATGATGAAGTTAGTTTAGGAAGAGTAGAGTTAGAGTGAGTAGTGTTAGTGGAGGTAGAGTTAGATGCAAAGTAGGAAACTAACTAAAATTAGCATCTATGCATAGTTAGGTACCTATCCAGTGAACACAGGCGAGACGGCTATACTACACAAGATCTTTGACCCTACAGTGGCGCCGATGTTGGGGATAGGTTTCCACTAACTAGTGTAGCTGTATTTTAGCTATTTTCTTGCTTTTTTGAGTAGTTTTAGGGAGATTTATGGGTGATTAGAGTTAGTTTTTTGTATTTTTTTGGGTTTGGACTGTTCACAGCTAGTAGAGGAGGTGTGAGAGGGTAGAGGAGGCCCTGAACAGTCTCTAAGGGCTTGAAACCCAAACCAACCAGCCAAAAAACCCAAAAAAACACACCAATCTGCATTTTGGAGGGAAAAAGAGCCTAAATTCTCATCAGATTTTTATATCTCCAAAATCAGTGTGAATTAATCCTTGCATGACTAGGCAGCAGTTCCAGGGTACTGTCCCAGACCTGCATAGAAGCCTGCGAGAGTTAGTTCCAAGCAGATTGCAAAAATCAAAGAAAAATCATAAAAATTTGAAAGAACCCTTGGAAAAATCCAAATCTTCACCAGAACTCTCGCAGAGCCCTCTGAAGATCCATCTCAGTGAGACCAGGACACAGAGAAGCTTGCGAGAGTTAGTTTGATGTCTGAGTGTCTGTGCAAGAGTTCTCAATGAAAAAAAGACGGGAAAGTACCAAGGAACCCTCACAGACACCAAAATTTTCAGTTTCAGTGGGCAAGAACTCTCGCAGAGGATTCTGAAGTTCCATCTCAGTGAGACCAGGACACAGAAGAGCTTGCAAGAGTTAGTTTGATTCCAGTGAGCTAAAAATTGGATTTAAGTGCCAAAAGTTCACTAAAAAGTGAAGATCCAGCAAATCCTTCTAGTAAGAACTCTCGTAGACCCTCTCAATCAATTCAGAATGATAATTTTCATCAGTGATAAATCCTGCAAGAGTTAGTTTTGAGATTTGGTGAAGATCAAGCCAAAATAGTGGTTATAGTGAAATTTTCACTTCTTGCGAGAGTTAACTCTCGCAAAGAATTCCATAGTGAGATCTGACCCAGATCCAGCTACTGTGATCCTTGAGAGAGTTACTTCCCAAAAATCTGAGAGATATCAAGTTTTAGTTTGCAAAAACAGCTAAAAAACCCTCGCACAGCCAACCCTTGCACAAGAGAACCCTCGTAGACTAGATCAGTGGAAAGATCTGCATCAGATCTAGCTACTGTCAAAATCTCAGGTCAATTAGTCAAGGAGTAAGAAGATATCAAGGAAAAACCTTTGTAAAAGGCCTAAATTTCACTTCCGGTCGATAAGATTGATCAAATCCTTTTGATCTAGACTGCATTCCACTGTACAAGCAAGATCCAACAACTTTGGAACCCACCATTGGATGAATCTAAGATCGGGACGATCAATAGCAAGAAGGTTAGCAAATCAAGCACCACACCTTCCCAGATTAGCAGTTGTGCAACAAGAGGCAAAACCGGAACTAGCACCAATGGATCCAATGGGCCAACCCGTACCTGTCGCTCCCTTGCAAGCAGTCCGGAGAGCACCTCGGATGGAAATACCAAAATATGACGGATCATCAGATCCCATCCGATTCCTCCATATCTACGAGCAAGCTTGTGAAATCTACGGCGAACGGACACCTACAGAAAAGCTGATGTTGTTTCCCATGTCCTTATTGGCAGTGGCTTAGGATTGATTTTTCAACTTGTCAGAGGAAGAAAAATCTACTTGGGAAGCGGTTAAAGCGGCTCTCATTACACGCTTTAAACCAAGAAAGTTCCTGGAAGACCCATTTCTCTTGTTGAGCAAAGTCAAGATGGGAAAACGAGAAAGGATCAAGGGACTATATTGAACGGGTCAAACATCTACGATCTGAGTGCAGTGCAGCCCTAACTCCCGATCATGCGGTGATCATGTGGTTCCTAGCCGGACTACCACGAAGCATCAGAAGAGAACTGAAACGAGGGGAGCAGTATGCTACTCTACAAGAAGCTATGGAAGATGCCATCAGGGAAGAGGATGAGGGATTTGACGACGAATATCCATCCACCCACACTCCTACTCCTTCGATCGCATCATCATCATCAAACGCATCCGCTCTATCCATGGAACCGTTGTTGGAGCAAATGACAAAATTACACAAACAACAGATGGAGCAACTTACGGCGTAGTTTGACCAAAAACTGAAAGCCTTACAGGGAGCTATAGCAGTAACGCCACATCAACCGGAACCAAACCAGCTGCGATATCTGCAACGGGAGAATGTATAGTGTTCAATGTGCACGCAAAACCATACAATGAACGAGTGTCCAGTCCTAACGCAAAATCTGAGACTGACAAATAGATTCTGCCATCTATGCAATGCAACATCGCACGATACGGCATTTTGCCCGTTTAATCCCCGGATTGTTCAACAGAGAAATCCTTATTAGACTTCTTATCCATATCATCAAGGGGCACCCAACGCGGCACCAAGGTACGACGCACCGAATCAACAACAGCGTATGGCCTTACCTGGACCACCAGGGTCAACCAATCAACAAGTGGCCTATGTAAACCTGACAGCAGTGGAACTAGAGATTCAAATGCCACCTCAACCTAAGCAGCATCAATGGTACGGACCAGATGAACCATTTATGGATCCTGCCATAAATGAATATGTTCCAGCCTATGCAGCTCAAACTCAACGTCAAGGCAGAAGAAATTACGGCTGTGACGGATGCGGCGAAGGACACAGAATTGTGGAATGTCCCTACAAGGGCAATATACATCCTTTTGCCGAGAATGCAATTATGGACATTGTTACAAGAATTGTCCATTTAAACCCGGAACCAGTGCACCTCTCAACTTCATTGCAATACAACAACCAGTAGTTCTAGCAGGGATGCCATCACAAGGGCGACAATTCCACGCTCCGGTGTTAGCTGTTACGCGAGCACAGAAGAGGAAAGAAGTGGCTCCCTCACCACCACCCTCGGTCACTGACGACCAACCCTCAACTTCAGCACCATATCCGAATGTGAGGGAAGAAAAAAGACAGTACTAGAAAATACGACACTGGGTACAAAAAGCACAAGCGGAGGAAAATGAGCAAGAAAGGGACAATCTCACGGAACCTCCAGTTGGCGGCGAACAGGAACCGCAAGCGGGCTCACCACTGCACACTGATCAGAATGATCGGTTGCACCAACATGAACCACCTTTTCACATGGTAGAGCCCGAGGAACCACACACTGAAAGGCTCACACTTTTACTGTCAAGCCGTGTTAGTTTACCACTCGGAGAACTACTACGGATTGCACCACAAGCGAAAATCCTTCTAGCTGAATGGGCCAAAGCAGATGAGGAGCCAGTAGCGCCTGAGCCCATATATTGTACGGGCTATGAAGAAACAAGTAACGTCCTCCAGATCGGGGCAGCATGGGAAAGTGAGGAACACAACATCACTTTGCCAATCAAACACAAGAGATACAAGGACGAGGCAACAGTAGTAGATCGAGGATCAGGTGTCAATTTGATCTCCACTACTTTGTATGAAAAATGGGGTTTACAAGGGTTGAAACCAGCAAGATTCGCCATCAAGCTGGCAGATCAATCCCGTGTGAAACCAAAAGGTGTAGTTGTCGATATCCCTGTAAAAATAGCATGCATGCAGTTCGTGATCACTTTTGTGGTCATGGATATACCTGAATCTCCAACTGCATATCGTGTGTTACTAGGAAGACCCTGGTTGAGGACTACGCAAGTAGTACACAACTGGGGCACGATCACATAGACATAACTGTTAGGATAATAAAATTATTCTCCAAAAATTCTCCCCGTTAAGGGCAGAATAGGTAATTCAATTCTCAACTGTCGATTTAGGTAGATTCGCAAAAATCTCCTTACCGAATTGACCATTGATTTGATCACAGCAAATCTTGCAAAGTCACAACACCACGGTTGTATAAAGCCATGCATTCGACAAAATGCACCAAAACCCTTTGCAAAACAAAAACTATGACAACAATGCAATCACAATGTTATCGGCATGCACTACTCAGTGAACTAACTGATAGACATGCGACAAGGTCAGGCCCACTCACCCATGCATCCGCAGAACCACAAACCTCAAGAACAAATAAGTAAAGGCCTATACTTAAGAAAAAGTTTTTCAAGGGTAACTCAAACCCTCAAACTAAACCCTAAGGGTTCCACGACCCATTCCCCATGTTGCAGCCGTTTCTTCACAACAGCTACATCGCGATGTTGGTTCGGCCTTCTACTCCTCTCCTGCAGCCATCTCTCACTTTGATCAACGTCCCAAACGCGACCCTCAAAGGAAGAGAAAGAGGTTTTTAACAGTCACAGATCTGTCACAGAGAAAACGAGGGATTGTCCTGATCATCGCGGCTTCAGAAACAGAATAATCCAGATCCACCTGCGGCTTGCAAGCTCACAGAATCCGCTCCCACATAATCGGCTAGCATTCACTTTACCATAGTTGCCAATCAGGCTCCAAAAAAACGCGTTTCTACACTACCATGTGGCATCTCTAACAACAACCTATAAAAAGAATAGGACTGTTTCCAGGCTGAGAAGACCTGACGCCATTGACAGATCAACTCGCACTTTTCCAAAGGGATTCACATACAGAGGCAATGCCTAGATTCTTACATGCAAGCTTCCAAATGTTCCACCCATCATCTGCAATAGTTGTTTACATGTTTCTGTCTGCTGCAGGTTATCCCACATAATGGATATAGCTTCCAAAGAAGTCCTCAGCAGACTAACATCATTAACGGGTGTCCAGAGATCACCAAAGGTTGAGAACCAGTTTTGGAAGAAGGATTCCAAGCTTGTTTCTTAGGATTCATACACAAGGTTTCAAAATTGCATGCCAAAATCCTTATCTATTGATTTGAAGAAAACTTACAATATCCTTTGAATGTTTGTTTCAGATTGCATGAAACACTAGAGGAATAGTCTAAAAAAACCATAAATCCTCACATGCAATCCATAAACTCAAGATTTCCAGCAACAGTCAGTTTATTCCTTCAGGATAAATTGATTCCTCACCAATCTATCAACAAACATCTTGCTACTAATCTGAATCTAAATTGTCCAAACCATTCTAGATTCATGTAAATTTTTCAAACAAAAAAAAGCAGATTTAGACAAAGAAGTGGATCTACTCATGCAAATCATTCTACTTCAAACAAAAACTTTCTCAAGGCTTCAAAAAATAGGAATGATTTACACACTAATCCACAGCATCTCAATAAAATCAAACAAGGAGAATCCATCCGGGATGTGAATCCAAGTGCGTTCCAATTCCGAATTGATGTAGAACTAGTCTCCATCCTATCCTAAACCGCATCTTAGTCGGGCTCTGATACCAATGTAAACCACTAGGGAAAACCCCTAAGATGAGGATAGGAAAACACAAGAGAGACTATGGAGCAAAACCACCCAACCAAACCTAGATCTCTCCTAGAGAATCCTCCTGGATCTAGCCCCCAAGCCATGCCATGTGATAGCAAGAGGAGAAGAGCTCTACAGGTAACTTAGACCAAAGTCGTCGACGGAATAATCACTACCTCAATATATAGAGTAGGATCCTGTGCATGAACCCATGCAATCCCCATGCAAGTCAACTATAAATTGATCATAGCTCTTCATGCATACCTCTTGTCTATATCAGTCACACGTACATGCACTACTCCATATGTCTCAATTAGGGTGTCTGGGTCCTCTCAAGGTCATTAGTCACCAACTGGCATTGATGTGGAATTAAATCTAGGCGTGACCAATAATTTCGAACACTGGAGGGCCGGTCTACCATATCAGGACTATTCCATGTCCATAACTGAATATGGCCGTAACAGATGCTGTCCAATTTTTCTCTGAAACTAAACTTTGCATGCAGCACTCCCTATTCCACAGAATAGGACTTGTTGTGAACCAAACCATTTCAAGAATGGCTTTACTGGCTCCTAAACCTGCAACACACAGTTAGTTTGCTGAAAAATGGAATATGAACTTGTAATTCCATATAAAATCGCCATGCAAAACTTGTACATAACCCATCAACACTCACAACAAGTGGTTAGTCCATCTCTGCATCTATTCTTGTCTTTCTCACCGATTTTAAAGCAAAACCGGTTCCACAAAAAGCAATAGACAGCAAATAAGGGAATCTCATAAACCACTTTTGTAGAACAAGAAGCCATAAGGGAAAAAAATCCAACATAGTTTCTAAAGAAACTGTTGCTAGAAATTAAGTCCACAGTTGTCTCCTTGGTAAATGACTATTTCTATTTCAAGATTCTTCCTGCACGTTTATTGATCGTTGATCTAGGGTCAGGTGAAACCAACCTAGATTTTACGTTTGCTCATCTGATACTTGCAGGAATCACAACTCAGACAGCCAAATTATTTGAAGAACGTCTACAACGGGTTTTCGGCTAATCTCCAGCAAAGGGTAACCAATCCTATCATATTTTCATGTTCTCAAGGACTTCCACGAATAAGCATTTAGAACAGCTCTGTAGAAATACATTACCTTTGTGACAGTCTGCAAAAATACTCTAAGTGTCACAACAGTCTGCAGAAATGAACTATGTTTTTAACAGTGTCGGCTTTTTCGCATTTCCCTAAAATGTGACACTGTCGGCTTTTTTGCATTTTTTCCAAAATGCGACAGTGTCGGCTTTTTTGCACTTTCCCAAAATGCGACACTTCAGCATAGTTCAACAGTTTAACTATTTTTCAACAGTGTCAGATTTTTCACATTTTCCCAAAAAATGCCGAGAGAGAAAATTCTCGAAGGTCATCTACTTTTAAGAGTTAAATTGTTTTAAGAGCACTGCCAGCTTTTTCGCAAAATCTCGAAGAGAGAGAAAATACTGAAGGTCGTCTATTTTGAACGAGGAACGAAGTGAGAGAATTTGCGACATCCTCGTCCGCGTCAACATTCTCTGATTTGTTGACCGTATATACCATGTATAGTTGTCACGCAAGCCAAATACTTCCAAGTACAACAACTTACCTAATTAGGTGACAAACATTTACTGTCATTAATACATGGATGAAATCTATAAATGGATCATCCATGCACACTCTGCGTGGCGCTCCGTCCATGAGACGAATGATTTTGAGCCTCCTAGTTACGCCATCATTCTTGTTGTAACTACTATTTTGCTGTGCTTCAGTGTAATATAGTAGCAACACGCTTTTCTATCTGTGTATAATGTAAATGAATGCTTGTTGTGATATGAATACACTTCATTGTTGTTTGATCACACTTGTTCACTCACTCTGATCAGAACATGGACGTCTACGACTCCTCAGTTTCTGATCAGACGATGGCTGTCTTTGACGCCTGAGGAACTTGCATTGTCATACTGCCCTTTCAATGTATTTCAAAATTGAACTTCTTATTGAATCTAATATCAAGTAATACCTCAAACCATTTTTAATCTCTTCGGTGGACTGTACTCAATTTTGGTTTTGTGAGTATTAAATTATAAGATCCTGTTGGGCACCAGAATACTTAAGCTGTGATTATACTTAGCATAAACATTCTGTTATATTGTTTTTGCATCTAGCAGCCCATTGTAGCGAGAGAACTGTTTCACAAATATTCATGCTCTCTTCTCCGTTCACATTCTCCATTCTCTGTCACCCCCATCAGATTGGTATCAGAGCATAGCTCATATAAACCGAGAGATTAAGTTTATTCTATTTGTATTACTATTGATATGTCGCACATTGGTAGCTTTTTGTCTTGATCATCCAACAAAGCTAGAATCATTGACAATCAACCCCTAATACTACATTTGATTGATCTAAACTTGAAAGTGTGGCACAAGCTTTACAACATCTCTACCAACAAATCCAAGAAACAAACCAGCAATTACCTGAAACCAACTTGAAGAATCAAGCCATTGAATCTAGATTGGCCAATCATAGGAAACATGTAGTACCTCCTCCCGTTAAAGTTTATAAAGGGGAAAAGAAAGAGAAGAGCCTACAAGTTAATTCATGGCTTAATGTTTGGAATATATATTTTGCCGCCAAGCGGTCCACAATTCTAGTTTGGTCGGTTTGGCTGTTGTTGACGTATCCCCATAGTTCTTTTTGGATTAGTATCATACTCATTTTGAATTTTCATGTCTCCGTAGAACTTGTTGATCAATCATAAATCCTTCCATGATAAAAAATAATCTAGAACAGCAAAAATAGTGAATTCAATTGGTAACTCGAACCTAGTTATCATGGAGGCATGTTCCATGGGTGTTATTATCATTTTTTTAAAAGTAGAAACCTTATATATTTGAGAGTTAGAATTAAAGTAGAATCACTGTGCTACTATACTGTGGGTCCTATCAGTTGATAAAGATCAGTTGGCCTCACCACGAGGCAAGTCGACGGGACACGCATCCCGCCAACGGCAACCTGGGTCATGCATGGGTTGCCTGAGTGAAGAACTATATGTACAGTGTAATTTCATTTTGAGAAATACAGTTGCTATGTGAGCTTGTTGTGGAGAGTGTTTTCTGTCTGTGTTATTGTGTAGCATGATCTATGTTCATGTTCGAAGCAAATTCTAAGTGGGTATCAGAGCCGTTCAATCAAATCTGAAGTGGCTGTGGACAGTCGCGCTGAATCTGAGGAACCATATACAATCTCTGAGGGAAGCCATACCCAAAACCAGGGAGAAAAGGGATAAGAGGATCTCGTGGAACTCGCGCGCGGCCAGTGCGAGGGAAGCCATTGTGTCTCCAGGGCACTAGCGGCTAGTGGAGAAGGTTTAAATGCGCAAAACCAATTTGAACCGAAAAATCAAAGCAAGCAGGTAACCTTGTCGATGAGGGTAAGATTGAAGACTCTAGCATCTGCATTGTCATCTATTCAAGATGATCAAGCATGGTATATTGACTCGGGAGCCACAAGACACGTGACAGGTAACAAGGATTGGTTCAATAGTTTGAAAGTGTTGGATAATGGAATGTTCGTTTCACAAGAAAATGGTGATGTGTGCAAGATCAAGGGGATAGGCATCGTTTCAATCCAACTACTTGATGGCAAAAGCAGGATGATCAGGGAGGTACTTTACATACCAGGTTTGAAGAAAAATCTACTTTCTGTTGGAGTCATTACTGATCAAAAGTTGAAAGTAGAATTTGTCCATGATCATTGCTTTGTGAAGGATGTGAACCAAAAGTTCAAAGTTATTGCGGATGGAGTAAGGGAGCCCAATACTAAATTGTACAGGTTGAATGCTACAATCAAGGGGCAACATGGACTTGTCTCATCCATTCCATCGCAAACTGAATTGTGGCATAAGAGGCTTGGTCACTTGAACTTAGCAAGCCTCAGTTTGATAAGAAAATTGGATATGGTAACAGGATTGCCTACCATAGAAGACCACTTGAAATCGATGTGCGAATTATGTGTATATGGGAAGCAGCATCGAGAAAAGTTCAATAAAGGTGGTGTTGCAAGGGCAAAGAACATCCTGGATTTGATCCACACAAATTTATGCGGGCCTATGAGGACCATGTCCTTAGGTAAAGCCTTCTATTTCATGACCTTTATTGATGATATGTCACGTAAGATGTGGATCTACTTCTTGAAGAAGAAACCGGATGCATTTGACAATTTCAAGAGCTTCAAAGCATTGGTCAAAAATCAGACAAGTAGGAAGATCAAAGTTCTAAGATCAGATAGTGGAGATGAGTACAAGTCTAATGACTTCAATGATCTTTGTGATCAATGTGGGATCAAAAGACAATTTACGCAAGCTCATACTCATGCTCTCAATGGTGTAGCTGAGCGCAAGAATCGTACGATTGTGGAAAGTGCTAGATCTATGTTAGCTGAAATGAAACTACCAAAAGATTTTTGGTCAAAAGCATGCAGTATGGTAGTCTATCTTCAAAATAGAAGTCCTACCATTTCCATACCAAAGATAACACCTGAGGAGGCATTCACGAAGAAGAAGCCAAAGGTGAACCACTTGCGAATCTTTGGATGTAAGGCCTTTGTACACATTCTTAAGGAAGAGAGACGTAAACTTGATGTGAAAGCTATCAAGTGTATATTCCTAGGATATGATGATCGTGTGAAGGGCTATAGATGTTTTGATCCAGTGGAAAACAAAATCCATGTAAGCCATGATGTTATCTTTGATAAATCCAAGATGTATGAAGATGAGGATGCTAAGAAGATAGACACATCCAGTGGGAAAGATGGTATAGTGAAAATACCTCCTGATGATGATCCATTTATTGATTTTCCAAGTGATGAACATGAGGATACATCTCAAGATACTACTACTCAACCTCAAGAGATAGGTTGGAGAGGTAGAGACAAACCTTTTGGTGCGAGAAGGATTGAAGTTGCAGGTGACAAACGCAAGGAGAAAGATGTACCGTGGGATACATTTTCACCAGGAAGCCGATCACCTGACAGGAAGCTCCCTAGTGGTTTGAGAGATTGTTGGAGAGCCGCGACATGGATGACTTTCTAGGATCATCTAGCTAGGGAGAGCTACAAAAGTCAACAAGAGAGAAGACACAACTGGAAAGGTATGAAGCAAATTATGCTCTCTTATCTAGCATTATTGAAAGCAAAGAACCTTCGACTTATGGTGAAGCAAAGGATGACGACATTTGGGTCAAGGCCATATGGAGTCAATTGCTAAGCATAGCACATGGGACTTGGTAGAACCACCAGTTGGCAAGAAACCCATTGGTTGCAAATGGGTATAAAGGATTAAGTACCATGCAGATGAAAGTATAGCAAAGCACAAGGCAAGATTGGTGATCAAAGGGTATGCACAAAGTAAAGGGATCGACTATGAAGAGACCTTTGCGCCAGTATGTAAGTGGAATACTCTACGTCTACTTGTTGCTTTAGCTTCACATTTTGGTTGGCCTTTGCATCAGATGGATGTGAAATCCGCTTTTCTAAATGGTGAGTTAGAAGAAGAGGTGTTCATGGATCAACTTGAAGGCTTTGTAGCGAAAGGACAGGAGAATAAAGTATGTCGCTTGAATAAAGCACTTTATGGTCTTAAACAGGCACCACGTGCGTGGTATAGCAGGATTGATGCCTACTTTTGTTCGAAGAGGATGGTGAGAACACATTCTGATCCAAATCTGTATGTCTTATGCTTTGATGGTATGGTTGATTTGATTGCTCTTTATGTTAATGACTTGATTATTACAGGAAATAATCAAGAGATGATAGACATGATCAAAAAAGATCTCATGGAACAATTCGAGATGACAGATCTCAGACTGATGCATTATTGTCTTGGAGTAGAGGTGTGGCAAAAAGGACACAAAGTGGGTTTAACACAGGTGAAGTATGTCAAAGAGTTGTTGTACAAGTTTAGGTTGCAGGATTGCAAACCAGTGAATACTCCTATTGAACCAGGTAAAAAGCTTTCTAAGCTTGATGAGTCACAGTCATTTGATGCTACATTGAATAGGCAGTTAGTAGGGAGCTTGATTTACCTTACCACAACTAGACCAGATATATGCTATGTTGTTGGTATTGTAAGTCAGTTTATGGCAACACCTACGAAAACGCATTGGAAGATAGCTAAGTGCATTTTGCGTTATCTAGAGGATCTTCAGATTATGGCTTGATTTACAGGAAGCATGAGGGTTTACCTGAGTTGTGTGGCTATGTGGATGCGGATTGGGGAGGTGACTATGATGATCGTAGATCCACCACAGGGTATGTATTCCAGCTTTGTGGCAGTTGCTTTTCTTGGTCTACCGTATTCTGATGGAAGGATCGGCCAATTGATGTTTTGAAGTGTGATCTTGTCCAGAGGGGTGTCGCATTCCGCCCATTTGGATCGTCGTGTACATGGCAGGAAGTGCGCATTCACCCGTAATTGTTGCGGACTTGTCACACAGGCCCTGATGCCCGCAGGGTCTCTTTCAAACAATTGTTGACGCCACTCTGGTTGTGGTTGGAGGGCGGGTAATGCTTGCAGCTCCTTGCCCTTTATTGTTTGAGCTGAAAACGATATCTGCCAGCTGCCTCTTGATGACTCGTGGGGATACTTTTATAGGAATTCATTTATTTTCTCCTCCACGGACTTTGGTCTTCGGAAGGCCCGACTAGCAGATATGGTGTGCGAACCTCTGGACGATGTGGCCTGTCCTTCCTCTTGGCTTTGGCTGGTACCTGTGCCTTGGCCTTGGTCCCGTGTCTCAGCACTCGTATCCGTTGGTCCTTGGTCTTGGCCTTTGGACCCTTGATCTTGGCTAAATCCCCTTGCTGCTTGCTGGCTTTGGTCCTGGCTTGTACTGGCCTGCGCAGTGTCAAAAACAGGTGGCGGTGGAATTACCACGGGGGTGGGGTGGGCCTTTTTCTCCATGAACTGTTGGCAAGCCTTGAGAGCTTGTTTGGCCTGGGCGAGCTCGTGAGTTGCGCTTGTCCAATATTTATTGAACTCTATCTAGTAGATGTTCAAGGTTTGGCTATAGACCTACACCTGACGCCGAAAAAGATTCATTTCTGATTCAGATAGCGGCCTTGAGTCTGGTGCAAGTTGAGCTAACCAGATGAGCTTTTCATTCTGTAGGGCCTTGACTTCCGCCCCCAGGCGCATATTCTCTACTTCCAATATTTGTAATTGCGCCTGGATGTGAGCAAGTCGTTGGGACGCTTCGGATTGAAGCTCCCGCACCTTCGTGGAAGTTCTTTGGAGAGGCTTTGGTTATAAAGATTGAGGCCCTCCTCCTTCTGCTGCAGCTTGGCAATCTCCCAGTGCCCTTCTTGTTCATGTTGCTAAGCTAAAATCAGCTCGTGCTATAGCTTTGTGAGTTCCACTCGCAGTTGTGTGTTGCTTGTGGCCAAGTGTAATACCCTGCTTTCCAAGATAGGTTTGGCCGCTACCGCCTCCAGGATGTATTTGCCCAGAGTCTGGTACGTCGTCGTTAGGTCGGTGGGAGCAGCCAGTTAACTAGCACTGGTAGGGGCTTGTGTTGTATCGGCCCCGACAACTTGTGGAGTTCTGTTATCATTATGTTCAATCAGGTTCTCGTTGGACCTGATGCCATCTTGGGTGATAGGATCAGCCCGATCTGGCGATGGTATGAAAACTGTTTGAACAAATGCATCATCAGGCAACGGTTGGTTGCCCTCGGCAACCTTTGATGGTGAAGCAGGTGGGGTTTGAGAAGCAACTGTGGAAATGGGGGGAAGGACGGTTTGTCCAAACGAGAGGATGGGAGGAACATAGGAGAATTGAAGGGTGGTGTGGAGTATGGAAGAAGGCGAGGATTGAGTAGAAAGGGTCTGACGTGGGGGGTAAAAAATTGATGACTTGCATCCACGCCATAGTGTCGGGAGACAACTGAGAATCGGAGTGATTAAATGTGAAGGGAGGAACGGTGATGGTAGGAGTGATGGAGGATGTGATGGTGATGGACGGAGTAGTAGATAACGGAACAGAAATGGAAGTGGTATCAACAGAGAAAATGGGAATGGAAACAGAAACAGTTGTGGATGGAACAGAAAGAGGGGTAGTAACAAGAGAGACCGGAGTGGAGGGTTGTACGGAAGAAGAAGTGGCGGTGGTTGATGGAGTCGTTAGTGCGGTGGTGGTGGTGCATCTTCGGGTAGTAGGTGGAGATGAAGATGTAGAGGTAGCGCCACGCATTCGTTTGTTGGCCGTTGTGTCAGTAACTGCAGGTTGGGAGGAGGTGGATGCTTGAGATGGTGGATAAAGGTTAGTGCGGCACGATGGAAGACAAAAGAGATGAGCGACGGAAGTTGCGCACTTTCGTCTCGAGAAGTGCACAGGCAAAGTTACACGACATGGGACCTGCTGCAATACGGTCACAGTTGTTGGGTTTAATGGAGATGGTTAGTTCACGAATGAGGAAGCTATGCCAGTTGTATGGCACAATTGAGGGGCCAGGGAATTCCAAAAAGGATTCCACTATCTGACTCGGCAGCTTGTACTGGATTCTATCCTACGAAATGTTGAAATAACCAGAAAGTTATTCAACAGATGCGCAGCCGCCTGAATGACGGGTTCTGTGATAGCATCTATCAGTTAACCATTGTTAGTCTAGATTGGAAATTTTGGTGCAGTTTGGGTGACGAAAGGTTTGATCAGAGTTTTGGCTTGGTGATGGGAGATGGGCTGACGGTCACCGGACATAATGCCAATGGTGACCATTGAGTTTGCGTTAATCTTGACCTTGTATGTGGTACCTTGGTACAGGAAGTGGAAGCGTGTCTTCGGCGCTTCCCAGGTGGCGTAAGTGTGAAAGCAAGGCCCATGTTAATCTTAGAACTGAAAAGCGCCGGGAAAAAATCCCATTGCCTCAAGAAGTGGGCCGGCTGTCTGTAGCCATGGTGGGATCAGAGCGTTAGAGGGTAAGGGCCAAATCTGTGTGGCCTTGGAGATTTCACGCTGGATCACCGGCTTGGTGCCAGAGTCTTTAGAGGATGAGGAGGCCATGTTAGCAGTGATGATTAAAGGTCAAAAAAGTAGATAGAACGGTGAAAAAGGTAAAAAGATGTGGAAACAACAAAAAACTGTGAATTACGAGTATCGGATGGCAAGAATTATAGTTCAGAGCGCAGACGTGGGTTTAGTATGAGCAAATGATAGCTTGTAGGAAATTTGGTCACAAACAGAGAACTTGGTAATTTTAGTGTAGATTTCAGCAGAGCTTTGCTCGCAAAGGTGACAAATGACTCGAATTCAGCCCTTATATAGCGGAATTTAGAGTGCGTATTAGGTGAAATCCACTTTCCCTTGCTCAATTCCACCCAAATTTTGGCAAGGACCTTCTTCACAAAATTCTAAGACCTCAGAGAAGTCCGCAAGAGTTCAAAAGGTGATTTGACGACCATGCAAAGGTTTTGCGAGGGTTCAGACTGTTTGCGAGGGTTCAACTCTCGCAGGAAGTGATCTCTCGCACAACTTGTTTCTGTGATTGGATTTTCAAGATCAGACCATGTAGGCAGGCTAATTTCACTGCTCTGATTCCATTTAGACACCTTGCGAGGGTTGGTAGGATGATCTTGATGCTCTGCGAGGTTCTGAAGATTCAGCTTTTAGGAACCCACGCACACACTAAAAAATGATGATTCCTCCATCAAGAACTCTTGCAGAGATTTTAATGGATGCATTTGGGTCAGATCTAGTGACTGTCCAAGTTTCAAGAGCTATCTCTCAGGGGATCTCCAAAAATCATGAAAAAAGTAATCTTTTGGAGTTTTTTGATAAAATTTTGAGATTTTCTGATTTTTAACTTTCGCAATCTAGCAATCAGCTTCATCCATGCTTGATCTAACTGTTGGTAGTTCTCTGAAGTTTTGATGGACATTTGGTAACAGATCCATCAGTCTTTGGTAAATTTTGCCCTTAATTTGCCATAGTTACTGAGATCGACGAAGGAAAATCTTTTGCGCTGCCAGCTGGTAGCTCAATGGGCTTCACGCCCAACTGAAACGAGTTGCAACGACTCAAACTAACTAACTAGTTGATTGGCGTTAGCTAGTGATGTGATTCTATGTTTAGCTATCTTGTAAACTCCACATAGTGGAGGTATAAACGATCCTCTCTGGATCATAATAAAGAAGTGAATACAAAGATCTATAAGAGACAGAGAGAGACGTAGCGAATAGAGTAAGAAAGAAAAGACACCATAGTTGTGCATGAAAGTTTGCCAACAAGCAGAACACATCGATAGAGTAGAATGTCATTCTGCCAACGAGCGTGACACTGACGAATTCACTCTAAACTAAAACTGATAATTCAGTCACTCTATTTTCGTGCATCTTGTCTTGTGCTGTATATCATGATTGCTAGAATAGAATATGTTCTGTGATGCATAGTCGAGTGTCTGGGATCCTATAAGGGCTTTCGCACAAAAGAAAATTAAAAGACAGAAAATTGTTCGCGATAAAGATGACGAAGTGAGGACGAACACGAATCAGTCCCACGCACGCGCTCCCGCGACACTGGATCCCTCAATGGAATCTCTGATGCTAACATAATACAGAAAAAATGCACTCAAAAAATACAAAATTCTAGCCAAAACTCTGGTGGCAAACTGATAAAATCAAATCACGAACGATTCGCGACACTCGAATTATTTATGTTCAAGTTGGATCAAGCAGGCTCTGTAACACAACCAAACGAAACGAGACGAATTCCAAACGAAAACGAAATGAAGTGAAGTGAAGCGAAACTTAAACGAGCTCTAACAATGATTCATGTTGGACTAATCAAGAAAAAGAGGAGATGTGCAAATACCCCTACCAGTCGATCATTGGGTCATGTATGTCATGATCTGCACACGACCTGATCTTGCATACACAGCAACACATAGTGAAATACATGTCGAATCCATGCAGATCACAAAACACAACTAAACGAAGCGAAAGAATGCGCGACAAGATCAATCAAGCTTTGTAATGAGATGAGACGAGATGAAACGACCTAAGAGGATTTGGAGCGTATTGGTGTTGTCTACAACTCGATGGACCTAGTGCTCCATCGCTGGCCCTGCAATTGCATCCTCTGTGATCTGTAATAATTGATTGCAACTCTAGTTCACTGTCCACTGCCTAGTAAATGCCTGTGTGTTTGCCTGCAGTCTGCCTACCTCCCTTTGTGGTCGTCGCTACCTGTTCCTCTGCTCGCTACCTTTCTGTGGATCTCTGGAAGACGTTGGCTGCCTGTAGCTCCTCGCTGCCTCACCTACTGGCCTCCACATGCCTACCTGCGGCCCTACATCATGGAAATCAGCAAAAATCAGGCCTGTACCTGCTGTCTACGGCCAGCTGCCCTACCTACGGCCCTGAACCTCTATCTACGACCCTGAATCTATGTCTGCAACTCTCTGTCAAGCCTGCCTGCGAATTTGTTGACCTGCCCTGCTTGTCAATGGCTTGTTGTGGACCTGCACCTGCCTGTCTGTGAAAAATTTAGATTTCTACAATATGTCTGCAACAGGGCCACCTGCAGCCAGTCCTGGCACCGCCCGATTCGAGCGGTTTGAACCATGGTTTGTGGAAACATCACCTTGATTTCATTGTTCTCCAGGTTGCAGATTTCCGATGGCCAATTAGGGTCAAAAATCAACCTCTGATAGCCTGCCAACGAACTAGAACCCTGTTGCAGTTCCATATCGCTGCCTGAGAAAAATCAAACTTGCTTGCGGCCTATTTCACTAGCAAATTCACATCTCATTGTCACAGTAGAATTCCGGAAGGTTCTACCTTGTTGATCAGCAAGTTTTCAAAAGCCAAGGCAAACAGCAAGCGTCAAACGAGTTCATGGACACAAAGGCAAAGAAAATGTGAAATGCGGTATGAAAAGCGGCATTCATGACTAGTACTTCTCCGGTTATCGGTCACCTATTCTCACACTGAGGTATGGTTTTACTGCACCTCGGTCATTTTTTTATAGACTTTATTTCTGTACTTACTTGCTTTCCGTAGGAATACGCGTGCTTAAAGTCCTTACTTGCATTCGGCTATTGAGTGAATGGTCTGTGTAGGATGCTGAGAAATCATTTTCTATTGCGGTTAGAATTGTTACAAGAATCATAGTTGTAGCATACTAGTACTGTGTGATGTGTTTGATACTTTAGAACTTAATCATTTCAATGATTCCGCATCTGCCATGTCCCTACCATGACATAATCATTTGTGAGTCTCTTCCTGAAAGAGTGAAAATTGAAGTGTCATGTCTGTGTGTAAAGTGTCGGTTTTCCGTAGCCTTCCGTCATTCCAAATTAAGTGACAGTTTTGTTTTCGCATGTATTTGTATTATGAGCACCGGACTATCCTTGTGGGTTAGAATTTGGAAGGTGAGCTTATATTCTACTAAAGTAGGAAATTTCTGATATGTGATAACTGAAATGTTGTATGTCTTGACTAGAATACCAGGAGCCTTAGCATTTTTTACCTTTGTCGTTCTCCATCAGTATTCACATACTCTAGTAGAGGAGGCAAGTGATTTCTAATAGTATGCATCAGTATTATGAAACCAACATTTTTTACTGTTAGAGCAGTTGTGTATTGCGGTTCGGTAGCATGAAAAAATGTTTTTCTTCATAGTAAATGCATTTGGTTGTTGGTTGGTCTATAAACTAGTTGACATACAATATTATTGATAATTTGTGGAAATCGTCAAGTTGGAATCGTTTGTTCGTCATTTATGAAGCGTATCAACCGACCTCTGTGAAACACCAGAGCGGGTCGTCCACCAGCCGTGGTTGAAAAACACCACGTTGGTTAAAGCGTCACACTAGTCACATCCGCCGTCGGTACTGTCTAGCAAAATACCTAGATCCGACGGTCGGCAAAAATACCACCGCTTATCAAACAAAGCGGTGTATATAACTTGCACCCCACGAGCACATCATAGGCAATAAATTGGTTTCAAGCCCATGTAAGATTTTTTACTAACTGTGAGCCGAATTCAATGGGGAAAGAGACATTAGCAAGATCCTAATGCGAATTAGTGATAAGAAGTTTTACAGAACCATAACCTTAGAAAGCTAGTTAATCATTGCACCAAAATTGACAGCACCTCCTCCTTGCAACCGTATCTCTGAGAGCTTGGAACACCCTCATCGGTTGGGGAGCACGGGGCAATAGAGAAGGTCATCAGGGTTGGAAGTGGCAAATCCTCTATTGCTCACATACGGCCGAACCGCCATTAGAGGTGGGGCCCCTTGACCCTTTTAGGACGTTTTGGCTGGACCAACCCCCCATCAAAATAGGCCCTAACAAGATCCATAACATCTTTGCCAATTACCTCTCCTTTGATGCTCTTGACTAGCTCCAAATTGCCAACTTCCCTTTTGACTAGTTGACGCGCTTTGAGATCAACCTCTTGATCTTCAACTTGACCATCAAAGTCATTGAACAAACTTTGTTTTCCAGATCCATTACTTGATTTTACAGCAAGATAACATCCATCCCCTTGCATAGCTCCATGTACACAAGAAGATCCTCCAAGAGATGTTTCACTCTTCATAAGAGCTTGATACTCGAGATCCATTGCTTGGATCCACTCCTCTTCTTTCCTTGCTTGATCTACACGTGTAGGCTCATCCAAAGAGGTTAGGAAAGCAACATAATTTTTAGAAAACTACTTGCTTACCATTTTGATCATATGTGAGCCTTGAAGGTACTTGTCTTTCTCTTGATGTTCTCCTTGGCTTTTGACTTGATGAAGGTCCATCATCACCACCATCCAAAGTAGGATCCTTCTCATCAACATCAAGAATGTTAGATCCATCCACTCTACCATCAATCATGCTTGAAGACACACTTGGAATGTTTCCCTCATCAAAAATGACATCTCTACCAACAATCACTTTGTTAGTAGAAGGAATGTAAACCTTGTAGGCTTTACTCACCTCACTATATCCAACAAAAATACCTCTTCTTGAAGATGGATCCTCCTTGGTCCTATCATCAAGAGTAATGTTGGACATAGCATGTGCATCCAAAGGTTCTTAGAAAGTTGCCACTCGGCCTCCTCTTGAATAGCATCTCAAAAGGTGTCCCTCCATCCAAAATAGCACTCGGCCACCTATTGCACAAGAAATTGGCACAAAACAAAGCTTGATCAGGCGATGGAAGAGCAAGCCAAATAAGAATACAAATCTCAAAGCGTCCGCGTTAGAGGTCTTTCTGAAACTGACCCCCTGCTTGCAGCCAAAGAACTTCTAGCCTCACTTTCCTATGAGGAAGAGGAAGGCATCATGGAAGCAACTTGGCACAGTAAGTTCGACTCTTCAGTTGTCTTCATCTGTTTCAAATACATTGATTATCGTGATGAAGTTCTTAGGTGTCATGGATGTCTTAAAGACAGTAACATTTTTGTCTATGAGGATCTAACTGCCTTACAATGGAAGGAACGGAAGCAGCTCATTGAGGAAGCAAATGCGATAGGAAAAAAGGTTATTTATTGGGATGGTCAACATTTTTTAGTCACCCCATCCAGAACTCATCACTCAGTGACGCCTCCTATGTGAGAGCCTTTTCGTCAATGTAGAATCTTTATATTGTATTTAAGGTTTGCCTCCTACGTGAGATCCTTTCATTGAAGCTTATTGTTCAGGAGTTAGGTTGAGAGTTAGAGCACTAAAGATATATTTTTCTCTTCTTAGTTAGTTTGGTTTAGTTTTGTTGTTTTGACAACATTTCTCCGTCTTGGTGCCATCCATATGATGTACTTGTTTCATCTTACATGCCTTTGGGCATGGAAAAAAGATGTTAATAAAGCTTTCTCTCTCTCTCTCTCTCTCTCTCTCTCTCTCTCTCTCTCCTCTCTCTCTCTCTCTCCTCTCTCTCTCTCTCTCTCTCCTCTCTTCTCTCCTCTCTCTCTCTCTCTCTCTCTCTCTCATGCTTCTGGAAGCCGATCTCTTTGGGTTTCTATACTCATTTGTGCAGTTTCTTGTTGATATCTTGAATCTTGTGTGTAGAATGCTATTTTCAGTGGTGTATTGGATCCACACGTGTGAAACTGTTGTGTACAGCCATTGTACAACAACAGCAATATTACTTTATCATTCATATGCTATTTTTTCAAGTTCTTAATGAGTTTATAGCTTCTATGTATGTTAGATGCTAGTTTTATACATTGTTGATGGATGCTAGGTTTGCTATCTTTAGTAACCAAAGATCAAAGAGACAAATTGGATCTTACTGATCTGATTTTTCTTCACATGGTATCAGAGCTTTGGTGCAGGTTATTGAAGGATCAGCCATATTTAACAAGGATTTGAGGAGTCACTAATTCTAGAGCATACTAGATTGATTTCTAGTCAAAAATCAAGCATTTTTCATGTGTTTTTGTAAATCAAAACTCAATATAGGGCAAAATATTTGAAGTAAGCCGATTTCACTCATACTTGGTAGAATGTGGCGACTTTATTTGCATTGAATAGGTCTTATTGCATTCTTCAAGAATCTATATCAGATTTTGTAGCATTTGCATATAGAAAGTGAATGATTCATTTTTTTTGGACTTTTGTAGGAAACCCTATTTTTGATTGGATATCTTATGTTTGAAGTTTTTGGACTTTGATTTGCAAGAGTCAGACTGAGTATTCACGTATTAAATTTGACTCAGTCTATGTTGCTTCTTAACAAAGCTTACTAAGTT
>CM055093.1:64092239-64232239 GCA_029204225.1 Diphasiastrum complanatum
CCGGTGAGTTTGTGTTGTTTGAATTTGTTTCATTATTAAAATACGCTATCTAACATAGTAAGAAATTAAATGTAATTCATAATTTTCATTTTGTTCAAAGCAATATCGTATTTTATTGCATACACTAGCAATTAATTAATATGCAAAGGTGAAATGTAGATAATTAAAATCCCCAATCCTAGGAAGGTGTGTAGCCCTTACTTTTCTCCCGTTAAAGGCGAGGTTCTAATCTTTCCAACTTGCATGGAAAAACCTACACGCCGCAGGGAGGGAAGATGTGGTGACATTCTGAAATAGGACATAACCGCAAGGTTCGGGTATTATAATTATCACATTCAACTCTATCTATAAAAATATACATAAAAAATATTGCGATGAATATAAAAAAAAAGAATGATAGATAATCATAGATCATTCTCATCATTTACATCATTTTTGTCATCACACAAGTCTTGACACTCATCTGAATCTAGGTCTAGGTATAATCGTAAATTTTCGATCGTGTCTCTCTCATGATGTGAGTTACCGTCATATTCAATCTCCTCTTCTTCTAATTCTATCTCATCCAAATGTGGGGGCCTCATATTACCTCCAATTTGGTCTTGTACGATCGTAGGAATCTCATCATCTTCATTTGTACCTTCTTCTCCCATCATTTCGACATCATTTGGAGTTTGGATGTGTGGTTCAGGTTCTTCCAAAATGTCGCCAAAATTGGGTGGTGGTTTGTCGTGTGTATCCAATTCAACAATATCTTTTCCTAACACGCATCATTTTCTTGCATTAAGTTGGATCACATACCACCATCTTGGGTCTAATTGATCTGGAATATAATCTGCCAAAGAATTAAGAAAAAATAAGTTAGTATTATAAGATTGATACATAAATAATTGGATTGCGAATATTAATGACATTGAAATTTTAGAGTCTCACTTGTTCGCAATGTCGTGGCAATACTAAAGTGTCATTAGAGTCCATCGATATACATTTTGTTGAGTCAATGTGAAAAAACTTTGAGTTATTATTTCTAATTGTGGCGTTGCTTCCACGATAGATGACCTTAAACCATTTTACGTCAAAAATAAAGTATTTGTCATTAGTCTCGTAATCGACTTCATAAATATGTTGCAATGTGCCGACATAGTCTAGGTCGCCCGAAATGACATTAGGGTCCCTCGCACTAGAATGACTCTCTTGTTGAAAGTTGGCCATTATACCACAATCATATGTACGTCGATTGTTATCAACTCTCTCAACACGGTAATGGTGTCCATATGCCCCACATGGTAGTGTATGATGTATACTAAAACACACAAAAAAAAAAACAAATGTGTGTAATTAGAAATACTATTCATATATTGAGTAGTACAAAAACAAAACTATTCGGTCACTTCTTCTCCGTTTTTAGATGCTTTTAGCATCGTATCAAAAACCCATTCACGAGAGCATTTTGAAGGTAAAGGCTCCAAATGTTCGTTGTTCTCCAACGCCCTTCTTCTTCTTCGATTGATATTTCTTCTTCGTTTCAATGTTATGTTTATTTCCTTTTTGGCTTCTTCGTACCTTGAAATCCACTTTTCCATTTGTCCACAATTATATAATATGAATGTGTCAATTTTCTCTTTTAATTGAGGTGCAAGTCTTTTTTGCACACCATTTCCTTGTGGTACTTCACCATTAACACATTCATCTTCTTCTTCACACCACATTTTTGGACTTGCAAGATGCAATTGTGAGATTATTTTGGTGATATAAAACAAAGGTTCCTGTACAAGCCAACTTCCTGCAATGCTACCTTCTGGCCTTGCATTTTGTCTCACAAAGCCCTTCAAAACTTTCATAAAGCCCTCAAGGTAGAACATCCATCTCGTGTGCACAGGTCCTACAATTGATACTTCTTCGACCAAATACACTAGAAGAACTTGTATATCCAAAAAGGAAGTTGAAAAATCTCTTTCCAACAAACATACCATTTCAATCATTTGGATTTTCATGGAATCCAATTCACTATTTTTTATTTCTTTTGAGGAAATCCACCTCCAAGATTGATAGTACATTAGGTTGTTTAACACATAAAAAACTTGAAATGTCACATATTTATACAAGTGCTTAGAAAAATATACAAACCTAATCATCGATGACAAATTGTAAAGCATATTCCGTACGTCATCGTTGAAGAGACCTCGAATAGAAAGTGGAAGTATGAATTGCAACATCTTATGCCAATCATGTGATTTCAATCCACTTAATTTACCATCTTTGGTAAATGACTTGCATAAAGAATGTGCATAGCCTGTTGGAGTTCTCATTTGTTTTATGACATGTTTAACATATGAGAGTTGCTCTTTTGTACGAATCTATGGCAAACTAGGTAGATAATCCATTCCAAGCACGGTCATCATCTTTCGTACTTCTTTTCGTGTTTTAGGTATCACATTTTCTTTCGGAAGTATTCGATGCAACAACTTAAAAAAAGAGCAATGTGAGTTGTTAGAAAAGAAAGAAAAATAACTTAATGCAAATATGCTATAAAGTATAATAGTTGTGTTATGCGTTAAGTACCCGAATAAAGATGTCACACTACGATCACTCCATTTGTATGTTGCTTGAAGGTTTAGAATAAGAATTGACGTAGCTAGTCTCGAAATGGATGCTCCAGGATATAGAGGAGTGTCTGCCTCCTTGCGCAATAGAATCTCGTCTTCATCCATCTCAAATTGTTCGTGATCTCTGTTTTCATTAGAAGATGCATGCATATCATCATTCTCATTTGTTTCAAAGTAAGATTCAAACATGTTGTGCATTGCTTCATCGTGTTGCACCTCATCATCATAATCATTAGAATCAAGTTGATTATTCTCTTTTCCAATTGTGTTTGCCTCTTCAATTTGTTTCATTCTTTGACTAGCATGATCGTGGATTACTTAGAGAATGGAGTTATGAACAGTTCTTTATGAGAGGAATCAGATTATCAGTGTAGGAGTCATAGAATGCCGTGAAAGAGAGACTGCAAAAACAATTAGGCGCTGAGACAACCATGCAATCCTCTATTGCTGATAACCTGATATGACGAGAGTGTAGAATCAATTCAGGCATCAGAGACAGCCGTACAAAACTCTTCTTAATAGTGTTTGTGTGAGAAAAGCGAGAGTTATCATTCAACAAGAATGCCATGAAGTATAGAACAATAGCGAATCTGTATATTAAATTTGTAAATACAACGATCAGACCACAATACAATTGCACTGATAAGCGCGTGATCCTACTAACAAATCCAAGACAATTGCTAAAGTTCTAGAATAGTTCTCTCTCTTTCTATAATCACTAACTCTGAGGAGTCAACTACTGATGAAAGACGTTCTTCGCTATCAGACCTCACGTATCAAAATCCTCTCATCTATATCAATTTTCTATATTCCTCAATTACATGTATATATACATATCAATTGAAAAGATCTTGTACTAACTTAACTTTACAATTACTAGATTAATTAACAGTTGTAAAACTGGTCAATGGATCAGTTCGTTGATGAAGCGTGAAGGCTTTCAGGTCTGATAGCAACAGTCTGTGTATTTCTGACAGACTGGAAATGCGACGCGCTTTGGCCTTTTGGCCGTTGCTTTTACCTGAGGATAGCCTCGGCATTTGGAAGACACCTTCGGCATTTTGTAAGATACCTTCAGCATTTTTTGAAAGACACCTTCGGCATTTGTAGGGCAAGTGTCTCCTATCAGAAAACCCATGTAAAAACACAGTGTCGGGTTTTTCGCATTTTTTGGTTGTTGAAAACTGCATGTAAAAATGTAGTGTTGGGTTTTTTGCATTTTTCGCCTGTGCAAAAATGCGAGTAAAAAACCAGACTGTGCCAACAATTAGTTAAAAAATGCAGACTGTTTAAAAACAGTTCATATCCTATAAGTTATATTTAAGAGAGTACAAATTTAGAGAAGGAAGGAGGGTTGGGATGAATAGGAGTTAGATTAAATTCCAACAATCCCGACATCAAGGAGTGTCGCATTAGGATCTACAACGAGACAAAGAAGCAACAACAACAACAGCAGCCAGACTCCTCCAGCACGACGGAATTCAAGGAGTCAGATACACACTTGTTAATGGCTTACAACAGCAGCGAAGACTATGACAGCTGGTACCTAGACAGCGGCGCTACCCAACACATGATCTCTCGCAAGGAATGGTATACGAAGTACACAACTTACAACAGAGACCAATTTATCTACCTCGGATATTCTAGCACCATACGCATGGAAGGCAAATGAGCAATGAAGATCAGCTTCAACAATGATCTGTCCATTTGTATTTCTAACGTCCTTCATGTTCCTCAGTTGTCAAAGAACCCGTTATCAGTCTCTAAGATAACTGATGAGGGCTACACTGTTACTTTCTCATCCGAGCAGTGTACAATACTCGAGGAAGATACTACTCTGACTACATGCACAAGAGTAAAAAATCTTTACATACTCTCTAATTCAGTTGCATTAGCTAGTATCTCTAATGAAAATGTAAACGACAGTGCTATTCTGTAGCATAGTCGATTTGGAATGTGAATACAAGATCACTTTCTTATATGCGTTGTAATAATTTAGCTGATAAATTGAATTTTCCTTCTTCATTAGATAGAAAATCTTTCTTTTGCAAATCCTGCATCTATGGGAAGCACATTAGAAGCAAGTTTCCAAACTCACATTCCATCAAATCAAAGCATGTATTAGATCTTGTACATAGCAATCTCTGTAGTCCAATGCCAACTCCGTCATTAGGAGATGCAATCTATTTTATCACTTTCATAGATGATTATTCTAGATGGTCTACAGTCATGTTGCAGAAAGAAAGAATCGAACTCTTCTCAACTCAGCCAGATCCATGCTACATCAAACACACCTACCTGCAAAGTTTTGGGCAGAAGCTGCTACCACAGCCTGTTACGTACTGAACAAATCCAGCACCAAAGCCATCAACAACAAGACTCCTCATCAAGTTTGGCATGGGCACAAGCCTAGTGTCAACCATTTAAATTTTTTTGGTTGTATATGTTTTGTTCACATTCCTAAATAGCTTAGGAAGAAGCTGGACCATAGGACAAATAAATGTATTTTCATTGGCTATCCTGATGAACATAAAGCTTATAAAGTTTATGATCCATCCACCAATGTAGTATTTGTCTCTAAGGATGTAATATTTCAAGAACATACATACTATGATTTCAAACAACCATCGATAAACGATGCTATGTCATTTCATCCTATTTTACATAGCATGGATTCTTCCAACGTTGATGTTCCTTCTACAGAACCTGCAACTACAACTATAGAAGCTGAGCAACCGACAATACCTGTCATCAGACCAGACCAAGCTAGCTCGAGCAGATCTGAAGAAATTCAAGAAGAAACATCATCGCATCCTGGTCAACCCAACATCCGCAGATCCTCACGGACTCGGACAATCCCTAAGAGGTATGCACCTCAATCATTCTGGACTTCATCAGAAGAACCGGAGAGCCTAGCTGAAGCAATTAACTCCAAGGATACTGTGAAGTGGCAAGAAGCTATGGAAAGCGAGTATAGCTCACTTTTGACGAATCAGACCTGGACGCTGGTTGACTTCCCCACTCACAAGAGAGTTATCGACAACAAGTGGATCTTCAAGAAGAAGATCAACCCTGATGGTTCCATTGCAAAATGAAAAGCATGGCTGGTGGCTAAAGGATTCACTCAAGTCCAAGAAGTGGATTATCAAAAAATTTTCAGTCCTGTCGTCAAGATGCAATCAATCAAGACTCTGATTGCGTTAGCAGTCGCGGAAGACCTCGAAATGCACCAAATGGATGTCAAGACAACATTTCTCAACGACAATGTTGAAGAGGAGCCGTATATCTTCCAACCGGAAGGATTCGGAGTCAAAGGCCACGAGCACAAAGTGTGCAAGCTGCACAAAGCAATCTACAGTCTGAAATAGGCCGCAAGAGCATGGTTCGATATAATTAACTCTTATCTCATTCAATTAGGATTTGCAAACAATTTAGCTGATTGTAATGTTTATTCAAAGCATATAGCACCAATTCAGTTCACATAGCTCTTTACGTAGATGATGCATTTATTTTGTCTAACGACACCTCTCTACTACTGCACACTACTAAGAGTGATCTGTCAAAGAAATCTGACATGACTGATTTAGGAGCTGTTCATTCTTTGCTAGGAGATCTATCTTAGCCAACAGACATATCTAAAAGGCATTTTAGAAAAGTTTCATATGTCCATTTTCAAACCAGTTGATACTCCAATGGATCCAAGTATAGTATTGACTAGACCTTCTTGTGCTGAGACTCTTAGTGAAGTACTCGACTTAGCGAAGTACCCTTATCATTCACCAATCGGATCTCTAATGTATGCAATGTTGTGTAGTAGACCAGATTTAGCATATATAGTTAGCGCGTTGAGTCAATTCATGTCTAATCCTAGGATCTCTCATTGGAAAGCATTGAAGAGAGTGATGAGATATATTCATGGAAATTTAGATCACATATTATGTTACGATGGAGATGCTATCGACCCACTTGTCCTGCGAGGCTATTCCGACTCAGATTGGATAGGAACAATCTCTACCAGAAAATCTACCTCCGGGTTCTATTTCTATCTGGTAGAAGGACCAATTTCGTGGAACTCAAGAAAGCAAAAATCAGTTGCGCTTTCTTCGACCGAGGCAGAGTACATCGCAACATGTCGAGCTTCAAAAGAAGTTGTATGGATCAAGTTGTTATTTCACGACTTACATCACACTCAGTTCAATGCTACCACCATTTTGTGTGACAACTTGAGCTGTATTTCACTGTCACTGAATTCCAGATTTCATGGCAAATCCAAGCACATAGAAATTCAGTATCATTTCATTCGGGAGAAAGTTTTCTCAGGGCAAGTGATCCTTCAATACTGCTCCACAACAAAAATGGTCGTAGACATCTTCACCAAAGCGCTTCCCAAGATTAAGCACCATAAATTCTTCAACAAGCTGAACCTGATGAAGATACCAAGGCACCAACCGTGACCTTAAGAGAGACTATTGAAAATTAAGCCCACAGTTGCCTCATTGGTGAATGACTAATTTCTATTTCATGATTCTTCTTGCATGTTTATTGATCATTGATCTAGAGTCAAGTGAAACCAACTTTGGTTCTACGTCTGCTCATCTGATAACTGCATGAATCACAAACACAGATAGCCAATGTATTTGAAGAACGTTTACAACGGGCTTCCGGCTGATCTCCAACTGGCCATTTTCAAGGACTTCCACAAAACTTGCATTTAGAACAAGTCTGCAAAAATACATTACTTTTTCAACAGTCTGCAGAAATACACTGTGTTTTCAACAACTTCGGTTTTTTTGCATTTTTTCGAAATGCGAGACTTGCATAGTTCAAAAGTTTATATGTTTTTAACACACCTTCGGCTCTTTGCAAAAAATGCGAAGAAAGAGAAAATCATGAACGTCATCTATTTTCATGCGTTAAACTATTTTAAAGACATCACCATCTTTTTGAGGGCACCTTCGGCTTCTTGCAAAAAATGCAAAGAGAGAAAAAAAAAAAAATCCCAAAGGACGTCTAAAATAAACGAGGAACATTCCAGTGACGTCCTCGTTCGTGTCAACGATGCTGAATTATTGACCGTAAATACTGTATACAGTTGTCATAGAAGCCATATACTTCCAAGTACAACGGCTTTTCTAATTAGGTGACAAGCATTCAATGAAATTAATACACGGATGAAGTCTATAAATAGATCATCCAAGCACAGATTACGGGTTGCCCATCCATGAGATGCATTTTTTAGCCTCCCGATTACGCCGTCATTTTTTGTTGTAATTGCTATTTGTATTGTGCTTCAGTGTAATATAGCAGCAGCTTGCTTTTATTTGTGTACAACGTAGATGAATGCATGTTGTGATTGAATGCACTTTCATTGTTGTTTGATCGCGCTTATTTACTCACTTTGATCAGAACACGGACGTCTAAGACTCCTCAATTTTTGATCAGACGATGGCCATCTTTGACGCTTGAGGAACTCGCAATATCATACTGCTCTTCCATTTATTTCAGAACTATACTTCACATTGAATTCGATTTTAGTAACACCACACACAAACCGTCTCTAATCTCTTCGGTGGACTGTACTCTTATTTTAGAGTATAAATTAATGTTTTAAGATCTTGTTGGGCAATTAGAACACTTAAAGCTGTGATTACATTTAGCATAAGTTGTCTATTAGACTGTTTTTGCACCTAGCAGCCGATTAGAATGAGAGCTGCAATATTTCTACTCTCTTCTCCGTTCACGTTCTTCTATCTCCCTTGTCCCATCACTTTTTTTATGTTTTTTAGTTGTTGAAGCTTTACTTCAGTCAGTTTGATCAAGAATTTTGAATTTAATCTTACTCTTACTCACCTGAATTCATTTTTTGAGTATCACTCTAAATGTCAATCTACAGTTTTACTCGCAATGTCGAACAGTTTGCATAAATACATAAGTAATTGAAACAAAGCAAGATCGTCTCGACACTCAATAATATTTGCATTCAAGTCTCATCTCATGACTCACCATTGACATTGACATCTACAGTCAAGATCAAATCCTCAATGACAGTCGATAATTGTTTTCTCTTCATGACTATTATCTATGCAGTCTACAATAAATTAGAGCTTGTCCAACCTTGTAATCTCCACATCGTGCCTAACACATTAGTTAGTCATGCTCTCTATAACTTATGTATATATACAATAAGACATGATAAGGAGATGATCATCAAAAATAGATGCATGAAGTAGAGTTCGTATGTGAACTCTATTGTATCAGATTATCAAATTCCTTAGAGTCAAAGATCACAAGAGAGAGTGAAAATTATTCAAGAAGCATAGATATAATTTAATTTGTAACCAGAATAGCACAATACTACTATGAACCATTTTTGGGCATAGGATTTGTGAGAAATATCAACTAGTTTAGTCATATTTTGGTTAATTGGCAATTTAGGCCAATTTGCATTTTAGACTTAAAGATAGATAATTCAAAGTTATATTAGTCTAAATGTTTTTGAATTACCACTTTTGAAAATTGAGGGAAAGTAAGTTGGTGAGTTTGGACTCATTCAAATTTGAAAGTAAGGTCAAAAGGACAACAAGAAAGTGTTGTTCAAGTTTACTTTACTTGATCTATCTCATGTTTGAGCTATTTCATGTGAATGTGTGCAAATTGCCAAGATATGGTGAAATTAGCTATATTGTCTTACAATATCTTATTATTGGAGTTGGACTAGCATTCTTGGCTGGTTTTACTAATGGAAATGAAGGTAATGGAGGTTCATTATGTAACTCATTCATGGCCAAGTCATCAAGTGTTGATGATATCTTGTGGCAAGATGGAGATGGAGGCTCATTCATGGAGCTTTATGGTGGAGACATATCAAGAAAGGACAAAGATGGAGGAGACAAGCAAGCAAGTGGTCATCACTCACATTTATTATTTGATTGCTGTTATTTTCTAGAGAGTTCAGAGTTGGAAGCATGGTGGAATGATTTCATTTACAATCTATTTGGTTCTTCATGTTCTAGTTACATCTTGATGTGTAAAATTGATGTAAGAGATAATGAAACATCCAATTTGGACACTATTCTCTATATCAATTATGGACATTACTTTAGAACCTTAGAAAGGAGGTCTATACTTAGGATGAAGATCATTCTAAATTTGGATCAAAGTTCTATGGTTAAAACTATGTCAAAACTAGTTGAAGAGAGAGTGTGAGAAATATCAAATAGTTGAAGAGGGAGTGTGAGAAGTATCAACTAGTTTAGTCATATTTTGGTTAGTTGGCAATTTAGGCTAATTTGCAATTTAGACTTAGAGATAGATATTTCAAAGTTATATTAGACTAAATGTTTTTGAATTACCACTTTTGAAAAGTGAGAGAAAATAAGTAGGCGAGTTTGGATCCATTCAAATTTGAATGATTGGTACATTGAATCTAGTCCATATTGTGAGTAGGGTTTTGGACCTAGAAGTTTCTATGGAGGGAAACCACATTAAAAAAAGGACATAGACTTGTTATAAATAGTGTACAAGCATGGTAGAATATGATTCTCTCTCTATTATCTCATTTCATGCTTATACATGAGTTCTCTTGGGTTCATCTATCCATTGGTGCAATATAGTGATGATATTTTGCAATCTTGTGTGTAGAATGCAATTTTATGGTGTGGTTTGGATTCACACATGTGAAATATAGTACATTACTGTTATTTTACAGACAATAGGTTCACTTTATCATATATTTGATGTTTGATCAAGATCTTTTTGAGTTTGCATCTCTTTCATTAAGTAGATGTTGATTTTCTACATTGCCAATGGTGCTAATTGTGTTGTCTTCATAACCAATGATCAAGAGATGATTTTGGATCTTAGTGATTAACAAAATCTTCACAGGATGTCATAACCTTCTTATTAGAAATTCGATGATTTTTGCAGTATAAGAGATGTCGTCAGCGTGTTCTTGAATTGTCCGTCATCTTCTTCTCTTTGAATTTGAAGGCTATGTATTCAACAACCATTTCACTCTTACTTTTACAGACTATGGTTATCTTACACCATCAATGGAGCGCTTCTTCTTGCATGAAGAACTACAGTTAGCCTACATCACCAGGCTAGTCAAGATGCAGTCATCTATTTCAAAAGCAGACCAAGGGCGGCACTTGGCTATTCATGTAAGGTGGCCGATCAAGCTTTGATCATTCTTAGGGCTGGTTTATGGTTCTTAGTCACCAGTTACAGCTAATGCTTATTGGTACAGGGCAGTTAGGGTGCAGTCCAAGCTGCAGCCACAGTCGCGTCTTCTCCGACAAGCCTATAAGCTAACCATTCAACTCTAACAAGAGGCGGTTTCCACAGAGCAAATACAGAAATGCCCTTCTTCTCTCATGCATTACGACTTTGCATATCTCCTGTGGTTTTTTCACTAATATTCACACAGTTCTTTTTGTATGCGGAACTGCAATTAATATATCGATCTTGAGGCAGTTAAGGGCGCAGTCAAAAGCGGCAGCACTTCAACAAGTCTTCTTCTACGCTGAAGCAGTGGGCCCTCAATCTTGAGGCAGTTAAGGGCGCAGTCAAAAGCGACAGCACTTCAACGAGTCTTCTTCTACACTAGGCAGTATTGTACTGGCTCTGAAGCATCTATCTACACCTGTCAAGCAGTCATTGGGCCCCCCAATCTGAGAGCAGTTACAAGCCTTCTTATTGTGCACGAGTCTCATTCCTGGCTATATGAGCCTAAACGTTTTTAGTTCCATTGTATTCCATTTTTCACAGATAAGAAGAAGGGGCTCTGGTGTAGCTTAATCTTTCCTTCTTCCTAGCAGAGAAGAAGGTGATTATCATTGTATTTATCTATAGATCTTGCTGCACTTATGAATGGAATCCCTATCCTGTAATAATCATTGTTCTGTAGTGAATGATTTAGTACATTGATGTACCGAGTCCAAATCATGTCGAGGCAGCATCTGCTTGATTCATAATAGTACAATTGTGTTTTCGGTCAGATTATGAGAAGTAGGATGAGAGGAGATGTGTGATTCTCCTGTTGGATTATTCTCCTCCTTACTAATCGACTAATTGGTTTTAATCTTCATCCATTGTTTATCTAGTTTTGCGGATTTTCCCGTGTTTTTATACAGTCTACAGAATTACAAGTGTTTTTACACAGTCTGCAGAAATACACGTAGTTGACAACAGTGTCATCTTTTTCGCCTGTCAAGAATCTCATGAAAAAATGCAGTGTCGCCTTTTCGCATTTTTCGCCTGACCAGAATCTTGTGTAAAATCACAGTGTCGCATTTTTCGCTTTTTCCAAAGAGCCTTAAATGTTAAGGAAATGACTCTGGCAAAGTGTGGGGCAACCCTCAATGAGATTTTAAGGCACTGTCAGGTTTTTCGCAAAATCTTGACAGTGTCGCCTTTTTGCGACAGTGTCGTCTGTGGCTATATTAGTTCATTTCAGCAGAGCTATAGTTTTGGTTCATTTATGCAGACAGGCTGTTTACGGCCAATTTTACCGCTTATTAGCAATCAATGACAAGAAACCGGATGGATGCCAACAGATCACCAGCCAACTGGCGATCGCAATTGACAACCTAATTTCTTAGTATAAATAGTTGTTCATATTCATATTGTTTCATTATTAAGTTCAACCCAACGGGGTTGGCTCAACTGGTTAGCTTGGCATCCAAAGTTTCTTTGGTCCCAGGTTCGAACCTCCCCTTGGAAACCAAGAAGCATTATTAAGTTCAGAAGTTATCAGCAAGCATTTGAATAATTAGCTCTCTCTCTCTCTCAAGCCTGCGAGCTTGAACACTCCTGAGCATTCTAGCTCACTTCTTAGAGTTGTTTTAGAGATTGCTATTGCGCTACTGCTTATTAGCATTGCGCATTAATTCAGACTTGCATTTTAGCTGTTTAGAGATAACATAGAGTACGCGGCTTCGATCCGCAACTTATTGTACTCATTTACTTCTATTACGTTTTCATACTGAGTCAATACTATCATTTATTACGTTCAGCTTCATCTCAGAATGTATGCGTTTTCTGGAGTTCTTCGCGACTAATTATTTGTCTTGTGATTCGCGACTGATTCACGAATAATGCGCGACACATTATTTGTCTGATAATTTTTGTACTTTATTATTTGGCTACGTAATCATTGTAGTACTGATGATTCCAAAGTTAGTTAATGTAAGATCAAACGTGATTTCCATCACTATTGTTTTGTTTGAAATTGATAGGCGTCGTCATGCATTGTGAAAGAGGAAGATAGTTTATTCCGCCATACACGAAAATTTTTTCTTTCTAAACACTCAAATTATTTTCATTCGTTTCTTTTCGAGTTAGACCTATCTTCACAACACTTCTTTCCGACATCTCTGAGTCATTTTGCAAGTTGCTTAGCTACTGAGTCAGAACTAAAGGATTCATAATCTTGGAACTTGTGGTTAATCAGTATGTGTGTAGTGATTGTTTAGTCACTCAAGACAGTAATGATCATACATAGCTATTGTATGGGAGAGGTATATGGTCTGGAACTATCATTAAATCTGTTTCTATCGAATTTATTACATTTTTCCTTGGGCTTGGTGGTTCTGGCTGCCTAATCTAAATGTCCTTGACAACCAGATTTCTCATCATTTCCATCTCATTTCATTGTGCATTGTGAGTTGAGCATGTTTTAAGATAGCCCATCACTGCTAAGGATCGAATTTGAAAATCGATCCAGGGTCAGATCGAATCAGATACGGGATTGATTTATCATAGTTGTGTTTCTGAAGGTCCGTTGAAGAACACATAGCTATCATGAATTGAAGGTTGGAAGTCCGAATAGATGCGTCGTTATAAAACTGGTTTATTGTAGTTTCAGAGTCATCCCAGCTGCTAATCGATCCAGCATTGTTTTTAGGATCGATCTAGGATATCAGCAAATGGATCGAAACAGCATGAAAGTCAATTTGTAGAGTATAGTTGCTGAAACTCTATGGTAGCGCACATAGTATAGAGTCACTTTCAGACACTATCATGCTGGAAGTGAATGATTGCAGGTTCTGGGTGGAATGCACGGAATAGGTACGTTGGCATAACCGTTTGTAGAATATGAGACAGAGAAAATATAAAAATCTATGCCTGGATCGAATCGATTCTTATCAGCTGTGGGTCGGATTTGGATTTCTCTGGATCGAGTTTTGCTGCCACGTTGAGGGTCGGATTCGGATTTCTCTGGATCGAAATAGCTGCAGTGCATAGGCTGAAGATCGAAGTGTGGGCTGACAACTGCTAAGGTTTGTTCTATTGCGCACCACAGGCAGACTCGATGACAACTGGGTCGAAGTGATGGATCGTTGAACTGTATTTGCGTTGAAAGTAGGATCGCTCTGTCTGCCAATCACTCCAGCATCGATATTCAGAAGCTAGGTCGCGGGCTGGTGGGCATTTCTGAATATCGAGTTTGCTTGACGTTGAAGACAAAAACAAATTGAGGTATAGGTATTATCATAAAAATGTCGATAAAATGGATAAAATGACATAGCAGAGCTATGACATGCCCCCTTCCTCAAATACGAAATGACCTCGTGAGTATAGCTTTCACTAATTCTTTATCAAGCAATGCCGATTTCATTAGTAGATTCTTTTATTAATAGAACAATACGGTGGCATATATTTGCCTTTATGTTAAAGTTCTAAGGAAAGAAAAAGACTTTGGTCTGCATCCCATAGTTGTGGATAAAGGCTCAATGGTTTGTAGTCTAGCTAAACACCAGCCATCAGCTTTTGAACATCCATCGACAACTTGAACTTTGAAAGTCACCTTCAAACTTATAAAACTATGCTTGAAAAATTAGTAATGTATCTTTATAGCACCACGACAACTTGTCATACTTGTTCAAAGTCTTATAGCCTGTCATGATATCAAATACACTAACTCTTTCACTCAGCTGAATTTTAGCATAAGTAATGCCCACAAGAGTTAATATCCATTATTGATTTTGAGGAGGATTCAACCAACATTCACAATCCAGCCTTTTTGGATCTCAACAATATAACAATATGCAGGTCACAGTTTACCCTTGAAGTTCTATCATAGGCTTTGTATAGGTAGCTTCCCTTCAATTATGGCCTTCTGATACGGCTGAAAACCTTGTGAAAGAACTAGGTTCTGGAAAAGCATAGATAGAGGTTTGCTTACGAAAAATCATAATCTTATTGTCATGACACGAACGAATTTCAAATATCCCAGGGCTAATTTCTCAGTTTCTTGGCAATTTACGTAAAAATTGATTTTTATATTGAAATCACTGCATGTCATCTAGGATCCATGCTGGATGTTTCAGAATCCTTCCAATATGTGATAGTGATTGTGAAACTGTCAATTCGATGTTTGATCGATTTTCACAGTTTAGGTCCATATTGAATGGAATTTGAAAATCCCAGTTTACGTAAAATTTGAAGAAACCATGGACGTTTTCGATTTGTTCATTGGTTGTTGATCAAACAGAAATGACTTATAAAGTGAATGATCTTACTGAGTTGAAATCAATCAGTTCTTTAAGGTTAATGTAACCTTCACCCTTAGTTGAAGATTTTGTGAATCTGTCAATTAAGGAGCATTTCTTGTTTTTGGGATCAATAAGGACCAAGAATAATGTAAATCTAATGGAACAGTTTCTATGATGGTCTATAAGGGGATTTGCCAGGGATTAAGTGCGGCACTTAATGAACAAATCAAAACTATCAAGGTGATTAGTGCTAAAGTTAGCAATACCAAATTGAAAATTTTCCTAGTACAAATTTGGGATATTGTTAACCTGAACCATTTTTTGAAAGAGGAACAAGAGTGGAAATCTGAGATGTACATGATTGCTGATTTTAGTGATTCTATGATTCGAAGGAAAAAGTCCGGTTTGTAATAGTATTGGATACTCATTACTGACTTTTTCGAATATTTGATATCTTATACGTTGTCTCCAGAGAGCTTTTTAATTGAAATTATGAAATTTCTTTTTAAAAGGGGGGAAGAAAAGATAGGAATAAGTCTTTCAGCCAGTTGCATTGATTTTGGAAAAAAATCTTGTATGTGTGCAATGGTAAAACTATCCAGTTTGAAATAGAGGAACTCTCTAAGTGATTATTTTGAGTAATCTGGAACTAGAGGAGTTTTGGGGTTAGAGCTGTGAGATATTCATGAATATGGGAAGTAGTGGTAAAGATTAAATTAAGGTTCACTGATTGTTACCAACAAGTACCATTTTGTTATGGATTAGATTAGTGCAATAAATCTTTAATCTTAACTCTATGTCTAAAGATGTATGTATAAGTTAGCCTAATCTTGGTTTGTACGCTAAGATCTATTGTAGGCTTATTGGTAGAAGAAATTTTGTTAATAAGAGTTAGATGGTTGGAAAACTTGTGATGTAGAATTATTCACTTCAAAGATTTCCCAGATATGTTATTTACCCATGAAAAATAGAGTTCTTTTGTAGCTGAGTAGCAAGATTCTCAGTGATTATGTGAGTAACATATGCAGATTAAGGATATCTGTCAGTTCCGTGTTTATGTATAGGAACATAGTTGGATAAGTTGCTTATGTACATCTTAATCTTGTGGATCTACTATGTGTTTCCTATGTATATTCACAACAATTCCCGTCGCGATTTGCGGCGTGAATCACGAGCTTAATTTTTTTTTAATTGGTCGCGGACGTCGGAAAAACACGTCGCTATAAGGTCGTCGGAATCCGACGACTTTAAAAAATGTCGCATTACGACAGGCACAACGTGCCAGATTCTGAAACGTGTTTTTCCAATCACGGAAACCTGATCTGACATGGACGTTGCAATGCGACGTCTGACGTGGACGTTGCATTGCGACGTCCAAAGACGTCGCAAACGCTCTGACGTGGATGTCGCATTGTGACGTCTCGGAACTCAGTCGGATTTTGACGTCTGTAAACACAGAATGATGTCAAATTTCACCGACAGATGTCCGATGCCCATCCGACGTCCATCCGACGTATGCTTGGACGTCGGAATCCGACGTTCCATAAAGTTGTCGGATTCTGACATCTGTTAATAGAATGATCAAAAAATATGTCCAACGTGTGTCCGATGTCTATCCGACGCATTAGGACGTCGGATTTCGACGTCCCAAATTAGATAAAATAAAATAAAAAATGTGTAAAAAACAGTGCGCGCATTTTTATCGGGTTGTTCTTGGAGTTGAGTTCTTGGAGAAGCGATGTTCGTAAATTGTTTTTAAAACAATATCTTTGAGTTGCATTCAAATTTGGATCAAACAACAAACGAAGCATGAGGTACTTTTCATTTTTAAATTACTTTTCATTTTATATTTTATTGCATTACTTCATGTTCATTATGAATGATTGAAATCCGACATTGCACATGGTTTTAATTTCTTAGTTGATTATTACGTCAATCCACATCCCTAAATTTGACATTGCAATTTTTGAAAAAAAAAAAACATTGCACATATAAAAGCAATGGCAATATAGCACGATCATTTGCAATAATAATATTTTTCATAATATGAATTAATGTATTACAAAATTAGTGCTTTAATGTCGCACGAGTCTTTCTAGATCTAACATCAACTAAAACTTATAAACCTAATCTACTCGTCGTCGTCGTGACGTCCAGTCTGCATGAACACAAACAAACAAACTACATTAATATTTAATACTTGATCGTATTAAATTAAATAAGATTGACGTCAAAATACAAACCACATTAGTATAAATACAAAAACTAGTGCTTACATTTGGAGGATGACCCTCGCTCTTTAGTTTGTCGACTAATGCGTCGTACGATTCCCTGAAGGCAAATTCGTACTCCTCCTTAGTTGGTAGTCGTCCATAGTCAGCCAACTATCCATGCATTCAATTGAAGTTGAAATTAATTTAGGGCTACGTTGAAGCAGCTAGTCATAATGCATATTAAAAAATAAAAGCATATAAAATCAAAGATAAACTATAAGAGTAGTGTAAGTTCACTTACCATGCTTGCTTGCAATCCCGCCTTTCCACTCGAGCCCAACCTAGAATTGCCTATCCCATGCATCCTAGCGGCCGCAGCATCTTTCTGAATCTTGTATATATTTGGTGTTCGTTCATCCGCTTTTACTCGGTTCCAATCATTTCTTGAATAGCCCGTCCCTATAAAGCTTGTCGTGCCATATCACGACGATGCCTAATCCATAAGCTCATATGCTTATGAATTGCCTTCTCCTCGAATTTCTCTTCTTATTGGAATTCGTCACGAAGGATACCAATAACTTGTCGTTTATCGGCGGCAGGTTGTTCAAACCATTTGCTAAATAATATGTCGCCAAAATGACGTTGGCATAAAGAATAAAGTCGGTCCAAAACCACCCTTCCTTTTCTATTGGCAAGTATATTGCCTTGAGGATCCATGTCATAATAAGGATTTGTGGATGACTCTTCGGTGGAGGGAGCCGTGGCCTCTTGTGAGGGACCACCCTCATTTTGGCTAAGCATATTTTGCAGTTGTGTTTTCTGCTCAGGAGTTAATGATTCATATAGGCGTCAAAGACGGCCATCATCTGATTAGAAACTGAGGAGTCTTAGACGTCCGTGTTCTGATCAGAGTGAGTAAACAAGCGCGATCAAACAGCAATGAAAGTGCATTCAATCACAACATGCATTCATCTACGTTGTACACAAATAAAAGCAAGATGCTACTATATTACACTGAAGCACAATACAAATAGCAAATACAATAAAAAATGACGGCGTAATTGGGAGGCTCAAGAATGCGTCTCATGGACGGAGCAACCCGTAATCTATACTTGGATGATCTATTTATAGACTTCATCCGTGTATTAATTACATTGTATGCTTGTCACCTAATTAGGAAAGTTGTTGTACTTGGAAGTATATGGCTTATGTGAGAACTATACACAATATTTACGGTCAATAATCCAGCATCGTTGACGTGGACGAGGACGTCGTTGGAACGTTCCTCGTTTATTTTAGACGACCTTCGGGATTTTTTTTTCTCTCTTCGCACTTTTCGCAAGAAGCCGAAGGTGCCTTCAAAAAGACGGTGATGTCTTTAAAATAGTTTAACGCATGAAAATAGATGACCTTCGGGATTTTCTCTTTCTTCGCATTTTTCGCAAAGAGCAGAAGGAGTGTTAAAAACAGTTAAACTTTTGAACTATGCAAGTGTCGGGGGAAATGCAAAAAAACCGAAGCTGTTGAAAACATAGTGTATTTTTGCATATTGTTAAAAAAGTAATGTATTTCTACAGACTTGTTCTAAATACAAGTTTTGTGGAAGTCCTTGAAGATGGCCAAGTCTTCAATGACTTCAAGTTATTAAGCTTGACATCTGAACTTTGAAATTATGACATGATTGGTTACCCTTTGCTGGAGATCAGCCGGAAGCCCGTTGTAAACGTTCTTCAAATAAATTGGCTGTCTATGTTTGTGATTCCTGCAGGTATCAGATGAGCAGACGTAGAACCAAAGTTGGTTTCACCTAACCCTAGATCAATGATCAATAAACATGCAGGAAGAATCATGAAATACAAATTGTCATTCACCAAGGAGGCAACTATGGACTTAATTTCCAACAAAAAGTTCTTGTGAAATTGTTTATGAATATGAGTCGTGGTTTGAGAGTTTGAATTTTGCAAATTATGAGCAAAATGCGTAAGTATAATTAATCACTTGTGAGAGTAATATTTTGTGTGCTCAATATACTATAAGACACTTAACATGGCTCTTTAGAAAGTTCAATGATGCTAAGGCGACCTCATAGAAGCATTAACAAAGAGCTTTCATGCTATGACTAGAGAGCATGGAGTGCATATGCCAAAAATTTCATTTTTAGAGTAAATTTTGAGTATTTATAGTGCATCATTTGCAGTGTTCTTTAGAGTTGCGAGGACATCATTTAGGAGTAGACTAGAAGGGAAAGCTATCAACAATAATTAGAACTGCATTGTATGTAAAAAAATAATCATCAAAACTTGGAATTTTTTGAGAAATGAGTTGTTTGCAATAATAGTGTATTATTTTGTTATTGTGAATACTTTCAAAAAGTGCAACTACAGGGTGATCTTAGAGGTGTTATCATTTTGTATTTTGGTGAAAGATCAAGGGAGGATCAATCAACTGAAGCTAGGTGACAAGCGCGCACGCGTTTCTCTCTCTCTCTCTCTCTCTCTCTCTCTCTCTCTCTCTCTCTCTCTCTCTCTCTCTCAACGACATTCCTTTGATATTCTCGGTTGTCGGTTCGTTAAGAGATAACTCTTACTTCTCGCTTCTTCCGAAGGTATTGGTCTTAGCTGCACAGCTTTCATTGTCCCATCTGCTTTTCTTAGGGAGTTGCGCCTCTGCACTTATTTTTCAATTTTAGCATGGTAATCAACTTATCCTTCTTCATTCAATAGCTCATGTGGACAAAAGTAATCTTCCTTTTCAACATCTTCATGCGACGAATGACCTCATCCTTCCACCTATGCGAGCTTCTTTGCCTCCCTTTAACACTTTGCTCAGTCATCAACGCGCTCATCTGCAAAAATATCTTACGAAGTGCTTTCACACAATTTTTTAGTAATTTTCCGAGCTTGCCTTCTTTTTTGTGCAGGCTCAAGCGTAGGTTCTTGGCTTGTTGCTCGTCCTGTTATTCCACTGTTGTGTGTTTCTTTAGAGTTGTTTGTCACTGCTCTTCATGTTAGATTGGGACTTTTTCATCTTGTGCTAACGAGTTTGATGAAATGCTCATATGGTCACCCTCTTGATTCTCTTGGCACCCATCTTATGCGCTGCCCCTTTGGTGGAGATCGCATCACGACTTAGAATTCCATTCGTGAAGTACTTGCATCTATTGCTCATGAATGCAGTTTTCATGTTCGGGAGCATCTTGCTCGTGTCTATCTCATAGTCGTCGAGTTGATCTTGTTCTCTCGTGTGAGAGGATTTGCACTCTTAGGGACGTGGTTATTGCTGATCCTTCGCGGGCATATCTCCTTCATCGAGCTTCCACTACTCAAGGTGCTACAACTTCTCAGACAGCTCAAGATAAACAACGAGATTATTCTCATCGCACTCATGGAGAGGATTTTATCCCTTTTGCTTTGGAAACGAAATTCAATGACTTTTTGTCAACTTGTATAGGGTTTGTAGTGAAACTCCAAGGGTTCATCATTATGTCCTACTATATCGCTAGCGAGTTTATATCACTTTAAGACGCATTCAAGCACATGCAACACCTTAACATGCGGTGGTTACAAGAACCATGCCACTACCTACACTTGCAACTATCTTAACTAATAAAATTGCATTAAGGATTAAGTTTTTATTTACTCAGCCTTCAATTTGATTGCAAGAGACTTTTGAATCCAAGCATAATGCTTATGTAGCTAAGAGAGGAGGGAGGAGGCTCCTCTTCTCTTCCCGTACAGCCCGGAACTAGTTCACAAAATTAGCGCTTCACCATCAATTGAGCTTTGGGTATATGCCTATGGCTATGGCAGCGCAGCAACACGACCCTCACACGTCCCCCCCACGCTTCGCATCCACCAGCATGAGGCACTATCAGCAGCAGCAGCAGAGCTCATACCGCATGAGGCAGTATCAGCAGCAGCAGCATGAGCTCCAGACACAGATTCAGCCACAACAGTAGCACTCATGGATCAATGCAAGAGTCCTTTCGATCCCTCGTCATTGCTCGCCGATGTGCGCACTCAACGGCTGCTGGAAACCATCCGTGAGCAAGGGGGTTTTGCTTTTGTTAACCTAATTATGCGGGTGAAGGGGGGCGACGCTGCTGCGGCTGAAATTGCCTACGACATGGCGTGGGAGCAGCTGCATTCTGGGCCATGGCACGCAGTCCACACGGCATGGCGTGACGCCTTCACTCTGTCTTGCATTCTTATGGCTTTTTCCCAAACCCTAACCCTGCCAGAGGCTTTGAGATACCTGGACATGGGCTTGCTCATGGGGGCTTCACTCTTCCAAAGAGATGCAAGTCTTGCTATCGGTTTTATTCAGTCAAGAGATAAAGAGAAGATGGAGCATTCTGGTCCTATTTCTCATAGATGCACTTTTAGGGTTTCTATGGATCCAAGCTCATGTACAGAGTCCACAACGGCCAGAGCCACAGGCCGAATCTCAGAGCTTTCAGTGGGTCCAATGCCTACTTTTGAGGTATGATTGTCAATCTGAGATATCATATGCTATATGATTATTTTTTGATTTTGTTTGATGTGAGGGATAGTTCTGTAGCTTACAGAATGGGTACACATGGAATGCCATCCCATATAGGTAATGTATTTTTTTTTTTGGTAAGGTAAAAACGAACTTCAAATTCTCATCTGTTTCTAATGGAATGTACACTCTAGAAATGTATGGAATGGCTATCTATGGTACCCAGGTCCAATTGAGGAGATTTGAATTTGGAATCATTTAAAAAATAGTGCTGGAAGTTTGACTCTAGCTCATGCTAAACGATTCGAAGAATACCCTAAACTTTTGAAAATTATGAAGAAACTGTGGGTAAAGGGGGAGGGGAGATTTTTACATCTCAAGATTCTTTGGACGCATTACTTTGATTCGATTTGATGCAGATTGAGCTCTCCTGCTCACGATTAAACAAACCCTAAAAAGCCCTAAAATTATGTAAAAACATTGTGAAAAGGGGGGGGGGATCTTGAACTTTTTGATATGTTATTATCAAGATTTGAGTCCAAATCGAATCAAAAGCCAAACAATTGAGATTTGTTGGAAGTTGGAACTATGATGAATACAAGGTTGTTCTCTTAAAATCCCATAGGCAATAAGTGATTAGTTGGGAGTAAATATATTGTTAGCAAACTATTCTCCTATTCCTATATTCAATTCCGTTCTTTAGCTATCCTCTATAATGCTCCTCAAAGTAACAAGATGGTCAATTGATGAATTTCGTTTTTATAATTTGGGCTGCTCTTTTGTTCTAAGATCACTATTTTCCAGCCAAGTAGTAAGCCTCCACAATGCTGCCCCATAGTTTTGCTAAAAGTTACCAATCATGATTGTTCTACAATTAGAGGGCTTATTCTTGTCTTCACTCTTAAAAAAAGGAACAATTATGTTAGTTTGCCAAGGATTAGGGAAATTCTTTTTATAAGCACTGTTGAAAAAGTCCATAGGGGGTGAGAACCTTGTTACCCATGTTGAGAAGGTTCACTTGAAGGCCTTCGAGATCTTGTGCTTGACTATTAGAAATGTGAAGAATACAGTGGCTAAAATTCTCCAATGAAAAGAAAGGCTCTTGATCATAATTGGTGCTTCTCACTTGTAAGGCCTTTCTTACCTCATAGAGCAGCTCTTTGGCATATTTCAGCCAATCTTCATCTTTAATATCATTCTTTCGATTAGGTTTGCCAAGTAGTTTTTTCAAAAACTCGTAGGATCTCTCTTCCAATTGTTGGCAATGATATCTTGTTGGATTTGAATACAACCATTTTTTTTTACACTAAAAATTTAAAAAAAAAAATGTGCGCCCACCCCCGGACGCACCCAAGTGCGCCCGCGCCGGCGTCCGGGCGCAGACGCGCGTGCCCGGTGTCCCCTACCTTAGCCTCATTGTTACATTCAAACAGGTTTGAAACGTCCACGTTTCAACACATTTGAAACATGGACATTTTGTGAAAGAAATTGAGGCCCCAAGGCCCCAAAAAGGGGCCAAAGGGTCCCATTAACTGTGTTAGGGCCTCCGCATTGAATATCTGGGGGGATAGATCAACATATGGAGAATCGACATCTGCAAAAGAGGATGTCATGGGTGGAAAGTAACATACTGCCATAAAGAGATCCCTATCCAGGCCAATATTCTATCCACTAAGGTGAATCCAAAGATAGCGTGCATGTACGTCATGACAAATGAACTCAATAATAGGCTGTAGAATCTCTCTGTACACAAACATGCCACTCCACCTGAGCCTCTGCCACTTGCAGAATGTGTCGCAGTCCGGTATGTAGAATACCACCGAAAACCTAAGAAATCTAGTAAACCTCTCTCATTGCTCTCATGTGTCTCGGTAAATAGAAGATATCACACTGCTGCTACGTAGTAGCAATAGGGTTTTGCTGCTGCACAACAACAACGTGGAGAGGGATGTGGGGGAGTGGATGGGGAAGAGTAGAGGGAGATGGATAGGATGGAGATTTTTTTTTTTTGGGGGGGGGGGCTTCCTCCGGGGAGTTATAGTCGGAGAAAGAAAGAAAGAAAGCTTTATTAATGTCTTTTCCATGCCAAAGGCATATAAGACTAATGAAGTACATGTCAAGTATGTCGTAACCATGGGAGCGTATAAAAACGTCTCCAAAACTGCAAACTGTTGTGCTGATGTTGTAGAAAGATGTAATGTGAGCCACAACAATAGAAGGCACTGGAGCCTGATGGCGTTGTCTATAAGTACGAGCACGGGAATGTGTAGTAGTACGTCTCTGTGTGGAATCCCTGGTGATCCTGGTGATAACGTGATGGTGGGAAGTACACTACTGTCTCTGATCTCTATGGGCATGTAGGCGGCTATCATCCTCATCGTCGTCATAATCCTCATCCTCATGCACTAAATCATGTGATCTCTACCTAGTAAAGAAGGAAGTGATCAATGGCTGTGAGGTAAAATGCTGGGATGTCCCGGATAGATCTCCCCGTAATATGAACATCTCGCGTACCATCAGAGCGACACATTGTGGGTCCTCTATGAGAGAGTGGAGTGGTAGGCATGTCTCGGAATAAGCAATGATATCGCCCTCTGATCTCATAGTATACAGGGCATCTAAAGATAAAATGCTCCTCAGACTCCACGTCACCTAAAGAGCATAACTGGCAAAACCGCTCCTCTCTAGAAATACCATAAAATCTCCCAGTCTCAATAGCTAGCTGATGAGACGACACCCTGAGCTGTCCCAAAGTGAATTTGAGGCAATGTGATAGACCCGAGTCCAAGTAGCGTGGCATGACCGGGGTCCCTGATGTATCCAGCTCCAAAAAATGAGTTCGGCATAAAGCTGGCTTAACCCCTAACTGGTTACGCCAAGTCTGCTCTAAATATGCGCGATAGAGGAATTGTTTGATATACTGATGGGTGCTTGAGGGAAGCGCTGTGATGGATATACCAAATGATTGTAGTAGGAGGTGCGATGCCTGAGAGAACCACGATAATCTGTAGCCTTGACCATGAAGGCTCTGTGAGGAGGATAGCGCAATCTGTATGTATCGTCTATATCTGGTAACGCCTGGACCCTCTGTATGTAGGTAATGAGCTGAAGAGCTGCCTCGATCTGTATAGGTGGAACCGCAAACTCGGCCAGGAGAACTTCATGTGGTACAGAAGGCTTTGCTCGAATCAGCCGAGCTAGCATGGTGGTCTGTAATCGTGAAAGACTAGCCCAGTGTGAAAATGGGAGACCTGTACACCATACCTCTGCCGCATAAAGAGCCGTCAAGGTGACAATGGTATCAAAGAGACGACACTTGCTGCGAGCATCATGAATGGACTTCCGGAAACAAAATCTCTCTAGCTGAACAAGGGAGGCATGTTCCTTACCCAGTCGGGTGGTAGCGGCCTGTCTCATGCTAAAAGTAGGACCCGAGAAAAGGATCCCCAGGTATGAATATGAAGCGACCACCACTAGAACCTGTCCATCAAGAGTAAGCTCCTGTCGCTGCATGAATGCTCGAGAAGTGTTGAAGACCATGACCTTGGTTTTCCCAATGTTCACCCCTAGGCCCCATCTGGTGCAGAACTCTTGTAGGCAATCCAACTGTCGCTGTAGACCCTCTCTGGTAGGTGAGACCAGTACCACATCATCGGCATAAAGGAGGACAACAATCAAGATGTCCCCAATCCTGCAACCAGCGCCACCGCACTGTGTAATGACTCTCTCCAACTCATCAATATACAAGCCAAAGAGGACTGGTGAGAGGGAGCAACCTTGCTTTACCCCAATAGTGCTCCAAATGTGATCGGATAAGCCACTGCTATGCCGGAAACATCCCAGGACACGCTCATAAAGTGCCATCACAACAAGAATGATGTCGGTGGAGAAGCCGAGGTCTCGGAGTCTCTGGATGAGTAGCGAGCGAGGAACAGAATCAAAGGCTTTCCTGAAGTCCACAAAACTGCAGTAAACCCTCTCTCTCCTATGCTTAGCCTCCTCAATCAAGGCCCGTAGTGTAAAGACGTGATCTGTGGTAGAGTGATGGGCTCGAAAACCCGCCTGACCCATAGCATGTAGTCTCCTAGTCTCCGCCTCTGAGCTCAAAACAGACTGAAGTATAGTACCATATAGCTTTCCCAGGACCTATGACTTTCCTCAACGATGGCTCTAACAAAGGCTTTGCAGAAGTCTACGAAGCAACAATAAAGGTTTTGGTATTTTCTATGACTTTCCTCAATGATGGGTCTCAAAGTAACCCAATTCTTGTTTCTAAAACTTGCTGGCTCTTTTGCATGCATTTTCCTTTTCGATGATTCTTTCCACATGCTACTTTCTATACGCTTGTTTTGCACAAAAGATTTCAGATTAGGGCTTTGTTTGGGCAATGCATTTTGACATATTTTTTAAAAATTCAGCCACCAATCACTGCTTATGTTTTGGGGGAGCATGCAATTTTAAACCACTACCTTCAAAAGACAATCATTTTGTAGAGAATGTGGCCTTTCCAAATTTTTGATTGTTCTAAGACTCGTATTAAATGAAAGTATAATGCAGCCCACAAGATAGTGTACGATGTGGTTTGTTTGAAACCCAAATGGAGAGAGAGAGAGAGAGAGAGAGAGAGAGAGAGAGAGAGAGAGAGAGAGAGAGAGAGAGAGAGAGAGAGAGAGAGAGAATATTTTACTTCATTTTTAGAGACTAATGCGTATGATTATGTAAATTTTATGGTTCTTGGTGTATATAAGAGATCTTGGGGTATAGATAGATTGATAAAGGCCTAATCCACTTTTGTATGATTTGTACATTGGAAGAATCTTCATTTGCTACCAGAAAGATCATTACAATGTGATGCCATAGAAAGAAGCTGCCAACCATCTTTGGAGGAGTTTCTATGTTGCTATTTACTTCCGGGCATTCCAGTCATACTTACTAATGCCATATCACATTGGTCAGCATTAAGAAAATGGAAGAATGTGGATTATTTGCAAGATGTTGCAGGTGATCGTACGGTGCCAGTTGAGGTAGTAATTTCTTTTAAAAAACTTGCCTCACATGTAGTGCATTTTTTGTTGTGGCGATTGCAGAACGATCATAGTATATAACCTAATGGTGATGCTCTACCCCAAATTAAGCACTTTAATATCTTTGTAAAAGGTTCTTTTCTAAAGCTTTTACTTTTGAATAGTTTAATTTGAAAATGGCTTGTTGAACCTTAATGCATGGAATCAACTATCAAGCATTAGCGATGAGTTCTCCCACAAAGATCTCAAGCAATGGCAATCTCTAAAGCTGAATAATGAGTGTTTGTGATTCCTATTTATACCAAGCACATGCCCTAAGTTGGAAGCTTCTAGAGACTTGAGGCAATATGGTCCACAATGGCAATGTAGAGAGAGAAAAGTGTCGCCTAACGTAGGTCACCCCTTCAATTAACTAACTAGTACTAGTTGGGTGTGTGGCCAACATAAAATGAAAATGGATACAAAAGGTTTTCAAGTGTGCACATGATTAAAAAGGGCATGAGTTATGCACTCAATGTATGGATATTGTATCAATGAAGCATAAAGGACCATAATAGCCAGTTGGTAACAAAAGTGGACGAGTTGAAGTTGGCCTTAGCCAACTTTCAATCTCTTATGGAAGATTCGTTCGTCGAACTCAGAAGTTTGATTCTAAGTTTTGCGAGGGGTAGTCTTCCTCCACTTCTCAGCACCCCTCTCCTCAACTTCCATTAGCAGAGGGTGAGCCCATTCGGTCTCCAGTCTTTTCAAAGGTTTAAAACCTCCTACTTTTAATGGGGAAGAGAAGGATAGAAATGCAGATATTTTACACACCTTCCTTAGCAAATGGAAGAACATTCATGCTTAAACAGACCCCTGGCCATTTGCAAGCAATCGAAGCCAGTCTTTCCCTAGGGCCCATGGCCTACAAGTGGTGGTTGAACCTCCAGGAGACCGCGGGCAGACCCCCTGGTCATGGAAGGCTTTTGAAGGGGCCTTCCTACGAGAGTTCCTACCGGAAAATGAGCTTGATAGAGCCTGGGAGAATACAGCCATGGACAAATCCTTAACCCAATACATCTTGCAGTATCGAGAAGCCATATTAAAGATTAAACATATGGATGACTAGCAGAAAGTCAGAGGGTTTGTCCGTGGGCTTCGAGATGAGTATAAGGTAGAGGTTAAGAGAAATTTTCCTACTTCCTTGGAGCAAGCTATAAGATTTGCCCAAATCTATGATGATTCAGTGGGCAGGAAGAAGGTGAAACAACAACCCTCTTTTGAGCAGCCTTCTCAGAAGGGTTTTCAATTTAAAACGAAATTCTTGAAAAGAAAGAAAGAAGAAAAACTTAAAAACAATACTCCTCAGAAACGCCCATCACTCAATGTTTGTGCTTTGTGTGCATGGGAAAGGGGGACACAGTCAAGCAATGTCCCAAGGGGCTGTCTATTAGAAAAGATAAAAAACAAGTTCACCTTGTACATATCATGAGCTTCCCAAATGACTCGGCAGCTACTGAGATAGAAGTGTTTCATGAAGACCATAAACACTGTTGCCAATTGACCTCTGCGATGCTAGGAATGCTCTCCAGTTTTGGGCCACATGATCTAGTACGTATGCATGGCAAAATTGGCAACCGGTTAGTTAGAGGTCATGGTTGACGATGGGGCAACCCACAACTTCATCAACTACATCCTAGTCAAGAAACTCAGACTTACAAAGATACCTAGTCAGCATAGGTATATAGTTTCTTTGGCCAAAATGAAGACAAGAAAATTTGGCAAACTATGGTAAGTAGCTTAAGTCTTGATATTCAGGGGTATCAAGATGAAATTAACTTACAAATAATGCACCTGGATCGAACAGATCTTGTTCTCAAGAGAGACTGGCTCTACAGTTTAGGGCCTTCCCTCCAAAGAAATTATCAGGAGAACACTTTCAACTTTCAGCGTAATGGCAGGGAGTTGCATGGGGAGCATGATGTCCCCAACAGTCCTATGGTGTGCAGCTCAGAGCTCCATCAGCTAACTGGGGATAGCGAGCACTAGGTATTCCTATGTGACCTTCAGTTTGGTTCAGAAGTTTCTAATTTCAGTTCTTTACAGTCTCATGTAAATAAATTAGAAACTTTATTGTCTGAATTTGAAGATGTTTTTCTTTGAAGATCTACGCATGGTTTGCCACCTAGCAGAGACGGAGATCATGTTATAAACCTAGTACCTGGCACATCACCTGTTTCCAAACATCCATATCGGGTTAGCCGATCAGAGGATGAAGAAATAACTAGGCAGTTATCAGATTTTCTTAATAAAGGCCAAATTTAGACCAGTAGTTCACCATCGGCATCGCCAGTGCTTTTGGTGAAGAAGGAGGGGTCTATGCATTTTGCGTAGATTACAGATCCCTCAATAAGGTCACAATTAAGAATAAGTGCCCAATGCCTCGGGCAAACGAGTTGTTTGATCAACTCGACGGGGCAAAGTATTTCAGTAAAATAGACGGATCGGGATATCATCAAGTCCATATAAAAGCTGAAGATGTCCCAAAAACAGCTTTTAGGACTCGTCACGGTCATTATGAGCTCAAGGTGTTGCCATTTGGCTCTAGCTACTTTTATGACCCTGATGAACAATGTCCTCAGACCATACTTAGGCAAGTTCGTACTCATATTTTTAGATGACATCCTCGTGGATAGTAAGATGAGGAAGGAGCAGCTCAAACACCTCAGAAAGGTGTTTCGACTACTCAGAAAGCATAAGCTTTATGCTAAGAAGCCTAAGTGTGAATTCTTCGTTGAAAAAATAGCTTATTTGGGTCATATTATCTCGGTAGATGGGATTAAGATGGACCCCAGTAAGGTTAAGGCCATACTCAGTTGGTTGAGACCTCAAAGTATTTCAGATCTACAAGTTTTTCTAGGCTTGTCGGGATATTACAGACGATTTGTCAAGGAATATGCTCAGATAGACAAATCTTCTTAAGGGGAAGGGGAAGGAGTTCATTTGGGAGTCTGCACAACAAGAGAGCTTTGATGCTCTCAAAACAGCCATAGCAACCGCACCAATTTTAAAAGTCGTCGACCCCAATCAGCCATTTGTAGTCGAAATAGATGCCAGCGACTTTGCAGTTGGTGCTGTGCTAACTCAAAATGGACGACCAGCTGCATTTGAAAGTAAGAAACTCGAACCAGCACAGACTAGGTATAGTGCCTATGAAAAAGAGCTCTTTTTATATAGTACATGCCCTTAAGACTTGGAGGCATTATTTGTATGGTGACAACTTTGAAATCCTGACAAACCATGAAAGCCTTAGGTACTTTGCAATCAGCCTGAGCTCAGAGGTCGGAAAGCTCGTTGGGCTGAGTTAATGCAAGAGTTTGATATATCTATAAGATATAGACGAGGGAAGTTCAATACAGTAGCAGATGCCCTCACTAGAATGCCTATGATAAACGAGCTGAGTTTTACTCAGATTCGTAGTGAGTTATTTGAGTCCTTGAGGGGGCAGCATCAGCATGATGCTTACTTCTCCACCATCTCAAATCATAAGCTGAATAATCTATGATTGCCTAATGTCTAAATGATAGCTTTGGATATATTATCTAGAGGCTCTTTGTTAGAGTCTAGTTACGACTCTATCATGACCTCGGCATGGCCGGTTACCAAAGGGCCTGAGGCCTAGTATTGGCAAGCGTCCGTGACCGACGAGGACATCTGTCCCAGTTGGGACCGGTGCGTCACGAGCAGTGATCCGGTGTGGCCGCCTGACAAGCTATCAGAGATGTGGTGTGTCTTGACCGTCTGGACCCTAGCCGTCAGTGACGAGATGCTAGCCGACAAGTAGTCGGGGTGGCCAAGCGGGTCACAGGTCTTTGGCGGGGCACGGGGGTGGTACCCTATGAGTCACTCAGTATTCACAGGTCACAGGGGCTAGGCATGCCAAGTGGGCTGATCACCCACAGGTGGATGCCATGTGCCAGTTGATAGGAATAGCAGGTAGGAGGACTCGAGGGGGCGCCTATGGTTGGGAGGTTCATTCTACACACCGGCCTTCTAGGATTCACGAGCTTGGAGAGACTTGCTTGTGACAATTGATATCAGAGCCTCGTTCTAGAGAGAGAAACGTCCGTTCTAGAGAGAGTGTGTAGAAATTGTCAGATTTTGCTTGTTTTTGAAGGATTTGGAGGGGGGAAAATCAGGGGAGACAGATTGGAGAACAAGTGTGGCCCTCCAGCGCTGCTGTTCCAGCCTAGAGGGAGCCCACAACAATTTGAATTGAAGGAGGAAGAAATTGCCAAAATTCTTGTGAAGGTCCATCGCCCTCCTGTAGCCAATCTCTGTCGCTGGAAAAGGAGGGAAAAGGGTGCAAATTGGAGGAGATTCTGGGCGCACTTTCTACCTGCAGCTCCAGCTCTGTCCTCAGACCTGTCCAAGGTTTGTTTAGCTGGGAATTTTGGGGACGATTTTCTCCTACAGCTTCAGCGCTGTTCTAGCACTGATCTAGCGCTCAATTGCAACTGTTCCAGCGCTGATCTGAGGACATAAAAGTATCCAAAACGTGGGAAAAGTTGGAGTGTTGTTCTAGCACTGATCTAGCGTCCTCCTACAGCCTTCTTCATCGCTGGAAAGAGTGAGAAAGTTGTTTAATTTGAGTAGACTTGCGGTTTCCAGAACTGTTCCATCGGTTTCCAGCAAGGAATTTGGGCAAGGAGAAGTTTTGTTACGGGTCTGACCAGCGCTCTTCCATAATCCATGGTTTAGTAACAGCAGAACCAGTGAGTTCCAAAGTCCATAGAACATCTGATTTGTTTTAAAGGAGGCGCCCTTCTAATCTGATTTCCAGCGCATTTTGTCCTAGCTGGGGATTGGTTGATCGTAGTTTTTGCTACACCGAAAGACATCCTTTCAACATAAAACCAGCGCTATCTGAAGAAGTTTTGTAGCAGCGGCTATCCGTTATCTCTTAAAGGATTTTGGACAAGTTCTGAAGGCAGAATCGGCACTATTGTTGGGTGACTTTCAGGGAGAGCTTATCCTTTTTCCTTTTCTTGTCTTTACTGCCTTGCAGTCGAAAAAGAAAATTGGTCAGATTTGCCTTTTCTGGGTGTGTTACAATAAGTGCCATTTCTAGTTTGACTTTGTGCTGTCTCTCTTTTTGTTTCATCATGGAAGATGATAGAGTTGATATTCCGCTTAGTCCACATGTTGCTCTCCCATCACCACCATCTAGCCCTGTGCTTAGCCCTGCTCATAATCCGCCTACAGTGGCTGCCTGTTCGCCTGCTAGTACTTCCCCATCTGTGCAAGCTCGCATAGATAGTGTGGAAAAGACCGTCGCAGAGATGCGAGCAATGATGGTAGCTGGTGGTTATGCATCTTCCTTGCAGTATGCTCCCCCTTATTCGTCTTCTGCTGTTCGTCCTGTGTTACCTCCACCCTACCCAGAAGACAAAGATATAAACCTACCCATTTCGCAGGAAACACTCCCCAACACAATACTGATATAGTAGATCAGTGGTTGCATAAGTGGGAAGAATATTTTGATTTGAAGCGGTCCCCAACTGATGAGGGTTGGCGGGTTCGCAAAGTTGCTTACCATTTCACTGATTTTGCTGACAGGTGGTGGCGCAAGTTGTTGAAGTCCAATTAGGCTCCATCCACGTGGCTCGAGTTTAAGCGAGCTTTCAGAGCTCAGTTCATTCCTCCACATGAGCATGTGCGTGCGACAGATGCTTGGTTTTTGCATCGTCAGAGGCAATACATGGTGCAGGAATATGCCGATAAGTATCGTGAGATGCTTATCAAGATTCTAGAAGAGATTCCTGAGTGGTTAGTAGTCCACAAGTTCATATTTGGCCTTCGTGAAGAGTTGAGGCCTTCAGTGTTGAATGAAGGATGCAAAACCTTAGAAGAGGCAGTTGCTACAGCTCTCAACTTTCAAGGTAATGTGCACACCAAGGCTGAATATGGAGCGCCAAGCTGGTCTTAGAAGAAGGGTTTGCGGAAGCCTCGCCAAGCTGGTCAGAAAGGCTTTTTTCAGAAGAATCCTATCCAGATGCAGCAGACTTTGAAGCAAGGTTGCATCGAATCGCGGTTCGAACCGCCTTTTACGGTTCGAACCATCAAATCGTTTGGGCCCGGTTCGAACCGTTCAAATCATTCGAACCGTCTGGCCCTAAAAGGATTCCATCGCGATTCGGCCCTCGTTATTCCGTTCGCGCGCGCGCGAGAGAGAGAGAGAGAGAGAGAGAGAGAGAGAGAGAGAGAGAGAGAGAGAGAGAGAGAGATAGAGAGGGAGAGAGAGAGAGAGGGTGGGTGTGCACTCAAGAGTCAGCACTCTGTGTGCTCAGTGCTGTGTGTGAGAGAGAGAAAATGGTGTGATTTTGTGTGTGTGTGTGTGTGTGTGTGTGTGAGTGATTGTGTGATATTGTGTGTGTCCACTGTTGTACAGTGTGAGTGAATTAGTGATTGTGTGTGAGAGAGAGAGAGTGTGTGTGTGTGTGATATTATGATATTGTGTGTGTGTGTGTGGCATGTGTGCATTGTGTGTGTGTGTGTGAGTTTTGAGATGTGTGCACACTGCACTGTGAGTTTGTGTGAGGCTTGAGCTCTGAGATTGTGTGTGTGTGTGGGCAGTGGGCATTGTGAAATGGGTGTGGGACCTGGTTAGTTAGAAGTTAGAACTTAGAACTTAGAAGTTAGGAGTTAGTGACTAGTCTGAGTTAGTAGTTACTAGTTAGTACTAAGTAGTTACTAGAGTCTAGTTAGAACTTAGAGAGATCTGTAGACTGTCACCTGAGAGAGAGAGAGAGAGAGAGAGAGAGAGAGAGAGAGAGAGAGAGAGAGAGAGCGAGCTCAAAGAGAGAGAGAGGGCCACCATGCCGAGGGATAGGGATCCCTTGTGGAATCACGTCACCATCGCTGCGGCCTATGGCACATCGGGCACGAAGAGATGGACTTGCAGATACTGTCACTAGTCTTACACTGGAGGGCCCACACGCATCAGGGCACATTTGTTACGTTTGAGGGGGTACGAGATTGCCCCTTGCATGCATGCTCCTGACACGCTACTCACTCCTGTCGCATCGAAGGAGGCTGGCTCTTCGAGGATGGGGCCCAGACCGAGAGGTAAACATTCAACTCTAAGACTCTTACACTTCAAAGTTCAAACATTGATCAAGTTTTAAGTTTTAACTTTTAGCTCACATGATACATCAAGTTTGAAGTTTCAATTTCATTGATCATCTGACATCTAATTTCCAAATTGTATTGTAATTTCAAATTTGTCTTTTTTGGCAGATTGAGATGCAGTCACGGCGACACAGCCAAAGGCCACCACATCACGTCCCCCAGTTGCCATCCGGTTACCCCTCGCTTCGCATGGCCCAGAGGACAGAGCTGCAGATGAGGCAGGGCCTAGTACCCGGCCTGGCTCGCTGGTGCAGGACCTTTGCCATGACCATACCGGCACCACATCATCCACCTGAGAGAGGGAGAGGTAGATGGGGCCGCACTACACAGATGGGGGGTAGGGAGTACTATGTGTCCAGCTTCGCTCCCAGAGCCATGGCAGAGGCAGAGGTTGTCGTTCGACAGTTGTTCTACACCTGCGATCTGCCATTTCATTTGGCTAGGACCCCGACATGGAGGAGGGCGATGAGTGCGGTGAGTGCGATTGGGCAGGTGTGGCAGGGGCCATCTTGCGAGCACCTGAGGACGAAGGGGCTTCTTGATGGGCGGGCTTCTGTTGACCAGAAGCTAGAGCCTCTCAGGAAGGCATGGGCCCAGTACGTACTACTTGCTTTTAACTTTATCTATACTAACCTCTAAAGACTTGATGATGATTTTAGATTGTAAAACTTAAATTGCAGGCGTTAATTGTAAATTACTTGGTAATTGCAATTTGCAGGCTGCAGCTAGCTATTTATGTTTAATCATGAATATTCAAATGATCATTTATCATTTGAATTTGCCATGAAATTTGAATTACAATTTACAATTTAAGATCGATCCTGATTCCTCTCGGATCTATCATGAATCATGATTCATCTTGTTTTGTCACCTGTAAGTGAGTCGTGAGTCGTGACCACGGTCCACTGACTTGTCACTTGTCACCTGTGAACTTTCAACTAGGTATGGTTGCACCATCATATCTGATGGTTGGAGCGATACGAGGAGGTGCCACATATTGAATATCCTGGTGTCTTCGTGCATGGGGACGATGTTTCTCAGATCCATCGACACCTCTGGGGAGGCAGTCACGGGCGAGTACATGTTCTCACATATTCGAGCTGCCATTGAGGAGGTCGGACCACAACACGTTGTACAGGTATATATATTACACTTATTACAATTTACGGTTTACGGTTTACCTATAATGTTAAAACTTAAATGGTATTAGGTTACAGGTAATTACTAATTTGTAAATGTCAATGTTGAATGTTCATTGCTCAATGGTGATTTCGGATTGATTAACAGTGGATTATGGTTCACTAAAGTCTAAGCAGTTGCCATTGAGCACTTGAGTCTTGAATTTGGAATTCCAAACTCATGCACATTGCACATTGCGTTGTAATATGTATGGTTGTGCAGGTGGTCACAAATAATGCGTCAAACTGCGTCTCCATGGGTAGGCTCATTAATGAGACCTACCCCCACATCTTTTGGACACCTTGTGCTGCACACTGCCTGGACTTGTTGGTCGAGGATGTGGCCAAGATTCCATGGATTGCAGAGGTGGTGCGTACTGCACGGTTCTTGGTGAGATTTGTCACCAAGTCAGGGTCAGAGTCCTCAGAGGAGGAGTATGAGGATGAGGAGTCCGAGGAGGGCGGGGATGAGGATGAGGGGCATCATACCTCTGCCTCTGATGAGGATTTCGTAGCTGAGCCTACCACTCGAGAGGCCACAACAGGCTCCACAGCACCACCAGCGAGTGGGAGGAGACTCAGGCGTAGGAGAGCTTAGAGTGCTCACTGCAGCCTAGGCCCTACTTAGTGCTCATTGATGTCAGTCTTCAGATGATTGTAGTATGTACATTAGATCATTGTAGTTACTAGTTACTAGTCTGTAGATGACACTACGATGTTCATGTCACTAGATGAGCATTGACTCTTGAGCTGTTTAGTATTTACAATGTAGTATGACATATGTACACATCATGATTTATCGTCAGACACATCGCACATTACATTGGTGACCGGACTCATGAGGCACCTGGCATTGGTATTTACTATTTTGTTATGATTCATGAATCATGATATATTATGGATTCTAGAATCTAGTTTCAAGTTTCAAGTTTCTGATTTCTGAAGTTAAGTTTTAACTTTTAACTGTAGTATGTACTGTGTAGTCTGTAACCTGTTTAAACTTTAAGTTTTAACTGTAGTTACTGGCAACTGCTAACTAGTATGTACTATGTAGTCTGTTTAAACTTGGGTCATGAGTCATGACTCATAATGTCATTCTAATTTCTGTAAATTCTGTTTTGAAAATTGAATCTTGATACGATAGGTCACACCGTCACAAGAGCTTAGAGATCTGATTATCCTGAATTCTGATATCTGTAAATTTAGAGGAAGAATCAAGATTGAAATTGTTTAGCTATTAAAATTTAAGTATCTGTACTATCAGTGAATGTTTGACTGTTTTTTTGAAGAATTGCAAAAAAAAAGGTTCGAACTGTTTTCCGATTCGAATCTGGCCTGGTGGTTCGAACCTCAAAGAATCGGTTCGAACCGGCCGGTTCGAATTGACCTGTTCGAATCGGGATGCAACCTTGCTTTGAAGCGCAAGGCGGGATCTCCTATGGCTCGTTGTGCTTACGACAAGTCTCCCCTTAGTCCTGAGCAAAAGGAAAAGGCCAAGAAAGACGGATTATGTTTTTTTTGTCTTGGCAAGCATCTTTTCAAAGATTGTCCTCGACGTACAAGCAAGAAGCTCCATACTATGCAACGTCAAGATGAGGGCAAGGATGAGGAAATTTTGGACGACTTGTTGGTAAGTGATGAGGACACTCGTCGTGTCATGACTATTTCGGTGCGGAAGCTTGTTCCAGAGGCACCAATTTGTTATTTGTCCACCAAGGCGTATGAAGCTTATCAGTTTCCTGATAGCGCACTGATACGCATGAGGGGAAAGCTGGAAGGTCATGACGTGCTCGCCTTGTTTGACATCGGTTCCTCGCATAATATTATCAATTCTCGTGTGGTGAGGAAGTTTCGCTTAGCTACTGTTCCATCTGATTACCGGTATACTGTTGAGAACAGAGGTTTGGGATGAAAGAGTCTCTCGGGTGTCTTTGACTATTCAGACGTACATCGAGAAGTTAGATTTTGAAATCACTAAACTAGCTAACTTTGATATTGTACTTGGTAAGCGGTGGCATGCAAGTAAGCAGCCTGCTATAGATTTTAAGTCACATGTGTATAAGTTTGGGCATGAGGGTATGTCTCATGTCTTAAAGGGGGAGAGACCATTGGTTGAGGGTCCTCTTGTTACCTGTATGCAAATAAAGAGAATGGAGATTCAATATTTGTGGTTGTGTTATGTGAATGTTGATTCCAGTTTTGATTCTTATGTTGATAATAGTCAGATAAGCACACTCACTAATAAACCACAAGAAGCTTCGTTTATTTTTGCATCCCCTAGTGCATATGCATTTTCATTACAGCCTAGATGTGACCCAGCAAGTGAGTTGGAGAAGTCCATCCGCACTTAGTTTAAAGATGTGCTAATTAGCAATATGCCAGTTGGATTGCTGCCTAGTCGGAACGTTGATCATCGTATTGAGCTCGTTCCAGGGGCAAGTCCGGTATGTAGGCCTCCTTATTGGATGAGCCTAAAAGAGGAAGAGGAAGTCAGAAAGATGTTGGAGGAGTATCTCAAGCTGGGGTACATCCGTCCAAGTTATTCACCTTTCGCCTCTCCTATTTTACTTGTTAAGAAAAAGGATGGTAGTTTCCGGATGTGTGATTTTACAACAAATTCTCGACCAACTAAAGTCGGCTAAATCTCCACAGGAACCTGAAAGGGTTAGTGGAACGGCTATGGTAGCCGCTGAGCCTGTGACAGTTGAGAAAGAAGCCGAACAACCATCAAAGATGCGGAAATTGCCCACAATTAAAATTTGAAACCGTCAAAATACACAGGAGCAGTTGCAGTATGCAACATTGATGCAGTCGAGAATTGGATTCAGAAGTGGGAAAAGGCTTTTCAGATGTGTGTATTGATGATGATGAACAGAAGATTGCAGAAGCCACATATCGCTTGCCAGAGACGGCACAACGCTGGTGGCATAAAATTGAGAAGGATAATTTGGTGCCTGCAACTTGGGATCAGTTCAAGCGGATGTTCGCTGAGAATTGGGTGCCATTAGATGAGAAAAACCAGGCGATGCAAGCATGGTCAAGTCTCAAACAAGGCAATGCGTCCGTACAAGAATATGCGGACAAGTACAAAGAAGCACTGATTCGGATACCTGAGGAGGTGCCGATGTTTTTACAGGTGTTCCAATTTGTGGAGGGCTTGCGTGAAAGCCTTCGGCCTTTTGTAAGGAAGGAGCAGGCTCTAAGCCTCCACAGCGCTTTGCAGATGGCCCTATATTACGAAGATGGAAAAAAGGCCAAGGAGTCTGAGACACCTACTTCAGGAGGGTTTCAGCCTTGGGGGAAAAGAAAGTTTAAAAAATGGAAGGGTCAATCCTCGCAAGAGCAAATTCAGAGTGCGAAAAAGAGTAAAGGTGCGAGCGCCTCAAAAGGCAAAGGGCGGTATGGGACGTCCAATGCCCAAGGGGGCCAACGCTTTTCTATGCTATTGCCGCAGGACTTGGAGCGGGCAAAGAAAGAGAACCTTTGCTTTGGCTGTCTAGGGCGGCATAGGTGGAAGGAGTGTCCTCGCAATCCCTCACGGACCACCTACAGTTTGCAATTTGAGGAATTGAGACAAGAAGAACCTCCTGATGTTCCACGGTTGATGAACGTGTGGGAGATTCGGAAGGTGGACTCAGTTCCTTTGCCACAGTTGAAGAGCGGCACAACACGGGTATCAGTTTCCTTGCACTTCTTTGATTGTTATGTGTGGGCAGCTGTGTGGTAGAGATGTTTTGATTCTATTTGACACTGGGTCCTCACATAACGTCATTAACTCCGCTTTGATTAAACGGTTGAGAGTGAGCACACAACCATCCCTATACCAGTACACAGTCGAAATGGCTGATGGAAAGGGTGCGGAATTGTGGGATGCTTGGGTTGTGGGTACGCCTCTAACCATTTAGAGCTATACTGAGGAGTTAGATTTTGAGATTACCCGTTTGGCTCGCTTTGATGTGGTGCTTGGAATTTGTTGGCATGTGGCTAAGAAACCCTATGCTTGGGATACTCATGTGTATGAGTTCTAGCACGATGGTAGGATTCACTCCCTGCGTGGAGAGCCTGATATTCCTTCCAGGACCTTTGATCACGACGACGCAACTGCGTAAGGTTCAGTGTAAGTGCTTGTATGTTTGTTTCTTGTATGATATGTCTGTTTCTGCTAATGAGTCTGATGTATGTCAAGAACAAACTAATCTTACTAAGAACCTAAATTGCCAAATTAGGGAGGAGTTTCTAGATGTGTTCACGAATGAACTTCCATCTATTTTACCCCCTAAGAGAAATGTGAAGCATAGAATCGAGTTAATTCCTAGATCATCTTCGGTTAATAGACCACCTTATAGAATGAGTTTGAAAGAGGAGGAAGAGGTCAGAAGCATGATTGAGGACTATCTTGCCAATGGGCAAATAAGACCTAGCTTCTCCCCCTTTGTCTCTTCGATCATTCTGGTAAAAAAGAAGGATGGATCCTGGAGAATGTGTGTGGACTATCGAGGCTTGAACAAGATTACTGTTAAGCATCGCTATCCTATGCCACGTATAGACGAGCTTTTGGATGCCCTCCATGGTGCTACAATGTTTAGCAAAATTGACCTAAAGAGTGGTTACCACCAGGTGAGAGTTCGAGAAGAGGATGTGCACAAAACTGCCTTCCGGACTTGTTTTGGACACTATGAATTTTCAGTTATGCCGTTTAAATTGACTAACGCCCCTGCAACATTTATGATGTTAATGAACGATGTGCTTAGACCGTTTATGGGCAAGTTTGTGGTTGATTTTGTTGATGACATACTTGTTTACAGTTGTGGTCATGCTATGCATGTTAATCACCTAAGAACTGTGCTATCAACTTTGAGGGAAATTACATTGTTCGCTAATGATAAAAAAAGTGAATTGTTTAAAAAGAAATAACATATTTGGGTTTTTTAGTGTCAGCATATGGAATAAAACCAGATCCGCAGAAAGTTGATGTTCTTCTTGCCTGGCCTGTTCCTACAGACTTGACGGCACTAAGAAGCTTTCTAGGGTTGGCTGTGTTTTATCGTAAAGGTGTGAAGAATTATTCACATGTAGCTGCACCATTGACCGATATGTTACAGAAAAATAAATGGAAAGAGTGGACGGAAGTTCAGCAGCGAAGTTTCGATGCTTTGAAACAAGCTGTGGCTGACTTTGTCACCTTAAAAATTGTTGACCCTCAAAAACTATTTGTCGTAGAAATGGATGCAAGTGACATCACCGTTGGGGTAGTTTTGATGCAAGAGGGTAGGCTTGTGGCCTTTAAGAGCAAGAAGCTCAACCTCGCACAAAAGAACTATCCAACTCTTGAGAAAGAGTTGTATGCCATTATCCACGCTTTGAAGGCATGGAGGCATTATTTGTATGGTGCGGAATTCTATGTGTACACCGACCATAACACTTTGAGATAATTTTGCAACCAGCCAGACCTAAGAGGGCGGCAAGCCATGTGGGCTGAGTTGATGTAGGAATTTCACATGGAAATTCGGTACAAGAAAGGTGCCGAAAATCATGTGGCTGATGCATTATCTCGGATATTGTATCAGATGTCTTTTGTGGTCATAGAAAATGACCTGATTGCTGAGATTAGACAGGCTCAGCAAGAGGATCCTCATTGTCAAGGAATTGTGAGAGAGGCAAATCTTGCGCAAGTAGAGTCTCAAGATGAGAGTTATGGTCTCTTTTTTCACACTTACCTTAAATATACCATAGAAGATGGTATGATTAAGAGAAATGGCAAACTTCTCGTTCCAGCTTGTGAGGAGCTGCGTAGGAAGATTGTCCATTTATGTCATGATAGCCCTAGTGCAGGTCATCCTGGTGTGGATAAGACCTATGAGTTGATCTTACGTAACTTCTGGTGGCTTAAGCTTAAAAAGGATGTTTACCATTACGTGACGCACTGTTTGAAGTGCCAAGTCACTATAGCTGAAAGGATTAAACCTCGTGGAGTTTTACACCCACTACCTGTGCCAGAAGGAAGATGGGAGAGTATCTCCATGGATTTTGTCACCAACTTGCCTCGCACGCAGTTGCAGCATGATTCTATCTTGGTCGTAGTTGACAGACTCACGAAAATGGCTCATTTCATTCCAACGCGTAAAAAGATTGATGCAGCTGGAGTAGCTAATTTGTTTATCGAGCATGTGTTCAGACTTCATGGATTACCGTTATCCATAATTTTTGACAGGGATACTCGATTCACTGGAAACTTTTGGACTGCAGTGATAGCCAAATTTGAAGTCCAATTGAGAATGAGCAGTACGGAGCATCCTGAAACGGATGGCCAAACTGAGAGAGTCAACCAGACCTTAGAGGATATGCTTAGAGCATTTGTTGGTGATAAGCAAACTCAGTGGGAGAAATACTTGCCACTGTTGGAGTTTGCTTACAATGACAAGAAAAATGTGAGTACTAAGATGAGTCCTTTCGAGCTTAACTATGGATTTAGGCCAGCTAGCCCCGTTACGGTAGGAATTCCTCAAAGAGTGCCTAGTGCGGCTAATTTTCTAACTCAAATGAATGAAATGCTTGAGTTAGCGAAGGTTAATACTAGTCAAGCGATGGATCGAGCTAAGTCTTATGCTGATCAGCATCGCATGCCTAGAAAGTTTGTGGTAGGAGACACGGTGTTTCTCCAAGTACCCAAGGACTCTAAGACCCTTAAGACGGGCAAATGTTACAAGTTGTCCCCGCGGTATTGTGGACCCTGGAAAATTGTTAAAAGAATCAGTGATGTTTCTTATAAGTTAGATTTTCCTAAAACTTGTAAAGTGCATCCTGCATTCCATGTTTCTAGATTGAAACAGGTTTTACATAACGGTGATAACTTGTTGTCTGATGGTTTGTTTGCATTCCAGGAGCAGGGAGAAGTAACCCATGGGCCAGTGAGGGTATTGGATAGGCGGGAGAGGCGTTTACGCAACCGTCTGATCCATGAGTACTTGGTCGCTTGGCATGGCAGGCCTCTTTCTGATGCTACCTGGGAGACCGTGCACAATCTGCGTGCACATTTCCCTAGCTTTGCATCGCGGACGATGTTACCTGAGGGGGGAAGGGATGTTACAGCTTTTACTCCCTGTCCCGGTTGTTTATTGTTTTTACTTATAGATGGTACTTCTTGTAAATATAGAAATGGCTAAGTCACCGGCCTGTGGTGACCTTGGTAATAGAAAAGTAAATAAAGTCGTTAATGATGTTTTTGAGCCTCAGAGTCGCATGTTGCTTGGGTATAAGGTACTGGGTCATTAATTCGGAGTGGTTGGACTGACCTCCTAAAAAGTTGACTAGTCAACGTGACACGTGTCACATGCTCACTGGGACACTTGGTCTAGTGAATGAGTGAGACATGTTAGGGTTGACCGGTCAAAACATGACACGTGTCACATGCTCACTGGGACACTTGGTCCAATGGATGAGTGACACATGTTAGCCTACTCACTTGCCTATGTGTCAGGGTACTGCCAAGTGGCAAGTGTCGACTGTGCATGGAGTTGGCCATGTGTTGAGATTTAGGAAGGGTCAGGGTTAAGGGGTGCTTGAGGATTTTGGATAAGTGAGCCTAGAGAGGGGCATTCCGGATCATAATCTATGCAACAAAGGCTGGGAGGAGACAACGCAGCCAGCTCCACTGTGTTTGTGTATGATGCTATGTGCTTGCAGGGAATCAGAAAGGCTGGAAATTTGTGGCGATCAGTGTGTTTAGACGGGTGTCAGTAGGAAGATCAGGGAGAGCCCTGACAAAAACACTTGATCGCTCGATTTTCTCTAGTAAGCAAAATTGCTAACAAACGTAAATTTAGATTCCTTTTCTATAGATGGGCACAAGAAATAGCGAGGAAACGAGAGGCACAATACAAAATTAATGAAGGAAAAATAAATAAGAAATATAGATCTTAAACGAGAAAAGTGGAATTGAAACAACAGTTTATAACTAAAAAAAATGAATTTAAAACGGAATGTATACAAAAACTAGGATATATGAATCTAAAAAAGAAAGTATGCGGAAAAAAGCACAAATCATGAGGGAGAGGACGCCAGTCGTCACCTCAACGGAGGCCCTAATCAACACTCAAACACCCATGAGCAAAGGCCACGAACCGAGTGAATGCCGAAACAGTCACCACAAAAGGGAGCATGAAGTAAGAAAGCAAGCTACCAAAATGTGACATAAATTTCAGCAAACAATAGGTGGTGAAGAGGGTGCCAAAAAGTGAGCGAATTAGGGTGCCATTTTGAAGTGTAATATTTTGAGAGAGATATCCGATTGGAGACTTGTAGAGTGCAATGGACTTGTCAAGAAACAAAGAATGAAAAGATAAAAAAAACATAATCTTTCAGGTCAAAAAACAAAATATTTCAATTTGATCGAGGTTTTGACTTTTCAAAAGACGTCACCTCTAAAAGGTCGAAACAGATAGAAAAGGGTTTTTAAGGATCAAGGAACAATAGGAAGTAACAAGATTTAGTCACATATGGAAAAACAACAACTAAAATGAAACTTGGATCAAAAGTCTTACCTGAGCCTGGCATTCATCCATATGATTATTTTCAACTTTTGTCATGAAAAAGGATGAGAAACATGAGTTCTCCCAAATTGTGTTTGTGAGCATTGTTGCTTTCATATGACAACATTCGGCCCCCAAGACCTAATTCGGATGAATGGGATTGTAGGTGGTCAAGCCATAACAATTTCTTTTGCTGACGGTTCTACATGTAATTTTATTCACTAGAAATTGTTGTAGAAGGTAAAAGTGGAAACTAGAAGGCCTAGCAAATCCCCATGGGACCCCTAGTTTTGTTGGTTGATAAAAAGGATGGAGTACACGTCTTTGTGTACATTTTAAGAAATCAAAAACATTAAGTATGAAAAATTGATGCCCCTTGCCTCGAATGAGTAAATAAAGCTTAAAGACTTAAAACTAGGGGAAAATTGTGGAAAATTGGAAATTCCTGAAAGAAAGTGGAAAATTGTTCGCATGGATTTTGTGGTTAGATGTCCTCGAATGGGGAAGCAAATTGATGCCATCTAGGTAGTAGTTGACAAGGTAACCAAAATGGTGCAATTCATTCCAACCAAAATGACTGTCTCAAAGCTGTGAAACTTGCTCAACGCTTTGTGGGAAAGTTGTTCAGATTGTATGTTTAACCGAATGATATTGTTAGTGATTGAGATTCAAAGTTCACTAACAAATTCTAGCAAGCGGTTTTCGAGAAATTGGAGACCACGTTGAGTCTAGGGTCCTCAGATCATCCAAAATTGGATGGTTAGACTACATGGACATCAATCTATGGAAGCTATGTTTTGTGCATTTATTTTCAGGAGATAGTCAGATTGCGAAAGGTACCTACAATAGATGAGTTTGCGTATAACAATGCAAAGCACTTAACGACGATTATAGTCCATTCATGTTGATGTATGGTTTTCATCCTCGTGCCCTATCTGTGTGGGCTTCAAAGTTTTCAAGGTTCGATAACGATAAATTTCTTGCAATATATGCAAGAAATGTTGCTCGTCGCTCATGATAGTGTTAAAACGGCTCAAGATAGAGCCTAGTTTTTCCAATTTAAAGCAGCAACCTTGAGCCTTTACGGAAGGAGGTCGGGTTTACTGTGGAATTTTCTAAGGTATGGAGGACATGGAAATGTCCTAAGTTGTCCCCTTGTTTTTGTGGGCCTTTCTGTATTGTAAAGAAATTCAATGGGAATGCCTATCAACTACTTCTTTTGCAAGGAATCAAAGTCTACCCAGTTTTCCATGTTAGCCCTTTAAAGGAATGACTTGGTGGGAAGGATAGTTTGATTAAGGACGATGAGGTAATATAATTGGAGGATCAGTGAGCCTTTGTACCTTTGGAGCTACCGACGATTGTGGAAGTACATGAATGTGGACTTTGAAACCAGGAGGTGACCATGTACTTGGTTTGTTGGAAATGCAATTTCAATGATGAGAACACTTAGATTGAGATTCCCATATTCCCTTCCTTAGAAGACAAGTCCTCTAAGGGAGAGGGATTGTTGGGGACCCAACCCCTTGGGTCCCACACCTTACTCGAAACCAAACATTGGACTAGGGCCTGTTGACTTGACCATTGACGTGTGGACCAAATGCATGCCACTTGTTGTAATCAAGGATTTGTGCTTGGCATGGAGGGTGGATCTGGATTATGGCGAGGTGGATCATGAGCGTTCGGTTTTTTGTGTTGACCAGCACTTGGCGGTTTTTGGGTTAGTAAGTCGTAATAGAATATTCTTAATAAATCTTCGGTAGAACTTTTAAAATCTGCATATAGCGACCAGCCTCGACCACTTCCTTACCACAACCACCTACTGGGTCAACCGAAAGACCCTCAACCGTCACTACATGATACTCAACATGAATCTTACACAGCTCGATCTTCTGAGCATTGGCATACAAGGAAGAAGTTTGTCACTTGCCAAATACGGTCTGGAGATGAATCTCATGCTCGGCTATCGCATAACTATAGACAAGTATATCATCAATAATATTGACGACATTGCAAAATCTATCCAAATACTTCACCACTTCCTTTTTGAAAATTTTAATGGATGTATCAAACTTTCTAGCTTCAATCTTAGTCACAATGAATCATGCCCCAAAGGTTTTCGAAACTTTGTAGCTCAATGCAAGATTTGAATCTTCATTTTGCTTCTTGATAGAGATTTGGAACTTGATTCGATTGTTTCAAAACGTACCATTCAAAGCCTTATTTGTTGATAGTTAGGGTATGTGAGAGGTAACATGTCGGTCTCTTATTCAATTGCATGTTAAAAGCACATGATCCCATTACATTTAGATAAATTTTGTTCCTGTAATTCTTTCCTCAATAAATTTTTTGAATATGCGAATCCTGATTCAAATATGCTAAATATGAATCTAGTTGTAACTATGTGGTCTCTTTGTATTATCGACTTGCATTGTTCACATTCTCAGCATATGCCTCCACATGACTTTTCATCTTTGACCAATGAAAACTTATATTGTCAAGTCATGCTTTGTATCCTAGGGTGGCCAATGCTCTGGCCATCATGGCAGTCGTGCAAGATTTGGGCTCTAATGTCGTCTTTGTCTTGCACACACTTTCACTTCTCCAGCAAGTATACCATTCCATATGGACTACGTCTTCACATAATCACTGGCATCCTTTTCAATCACAAATGGCTTACTTGGATTAACAATGTGAAACATACCTAGTAATTGGGGTCCATAGATCATGAATAAGTGTCAAGTTGTCAAGGTTCCAAATAGAATATAAGATTGTCGAAATGTCATTTTCTAGATATAGATCCATGGTTCTAACAATGGTCTTTTTAACATTTTTATGTTACAATTTTTTGCATGCATATAACGTGTTAATCTTGCTTTGATAGTTAAAAACTAATGTCAAACAAAGGGGATGAGTGTGAATCAAAAAATAAATGGAACCTTGTGTACTTGATTTCTTTTTTTTTTGGTAAAGGTGGGGAAACATTACTTGATGCCCGAATGGAAGCAAGAGTTGGTGCCATTTTCTGAATTACTGAAGCATATCTATGAAGCTCAAGGCTCTTCTACTACGTGCACATACTTAGCTCAACATCCTCTTTTTGAACAGGTGGCCTCTCTCATGACTTAAATTGATAGCTCATTCTTGAACTTTTGCAACCCTATGAAATAGTGCTAGTAGTTCAGTTGTCCAATGTCATCTTTCTTTCCCAATTTTATGTCTTCTTTTATCTTTCAACAATAAATTGTATTCTAGAAGTGATTGAAAGGAGCTTTAAGTTGAGGAACTTTGTGGTTAAGTGGCTAAGCAACGGAGTGCTCACATTGAACTTTTGAACCTTAAGAGTTTTGAAGCATCATGATGATTTTTTCACAAGGATAATTGTAATACTTTTGTATCTTTGAATGCACATTCGAATATGAAACTTAAAGTGTTGAGGTAATTTCTCTTTGTTTCAACCTATCGTTTTGGTAGGTTGAAAGTTTGTGTATATTGTTATTTATTTTATTGGATCTTGCTTGGGTTAGTTAAATTTGCTAATCTGGTGTTTAAAACAAAGAGGTTTGCTAAGTTGATTATTGTCTTTGTTAGCGTAATTTTTCATTACTTTTAGAGCGGTTATTCTAAGGCTTGCATATCTTCTCAATTTTCCATCATTCCTTAAGATAAGAGACTTAGTATCTTTTTCCTACCTTGTAGGATTTGATTTTTTAAAGTATATATATGTACATGTATATATACATTATAGGTCCCACGGTACCAGGTACCGCGGGTCCTGGTACCGTGGGACCATACTGGTTCCGTGGCATCGGTATGGTGCCGCGGTATCACTATATATATATATATATATATATATATATATTTCATTTGATATTTTCCCCCCTATTTTTCCCTATTAAAAAATATATATATATATCTAAGGAAGCGGGACCCAGACCTGGACGCGAATGCGCGTCCGGACACAGACGCGCTAGGAGTGCGTCCGCGTCCAGACGCACCCGGTTTTTTTTTTTTTTTTTTAAAAAATTTAAAAAAAAAAAATTAAAGAAAAAAATGGCATCCGAGCCCCGGACGCATCATTTTTTTTTTTCAAGTTTAAAAAAAAAAAAAATTGGACGCGTCCGATCCCGTGTCCGGGGGTCGGACGCGTCCGGGTCCGGATGATAACATATGCCTGCTGGACATTTCCAGCAGGCAATGATTTGTATGACAGATTAAAAGATTGTATATCTTCTAGTGACCTATTGTAGGAATGCCGATGTAAAGAAAACTCGTAAATTGTAAGAACCTTTTATGTTTCAACTAAAGAAGATGACCGACTTAAAATTTGAATGCAAACAATGGCTTGCGAAAAGAAATGTAAGTTGACCCATTGAATATTAAAATTCAGTGTGAAAAGTTGAAGTGTTGAACACATGAAAAATCTGTATTGTGCTAGCCGATTTTCACAGATTTTCACGTTTCTCTCAACAAGTTACTTCACAAGAAGTCAACCGTGTTGTTTATGGTGCTTCAAATTTGAATTACAAGGATCCGCACACCATTTCCTTTGATGACCTTGTATTATGATGCTTTAAGTACAAATGGCCATCTCTACTTTAGATGCTACCATACAATAGTTGTTGCTCTTGTCATAAAAGTCACAGATACGTTTTCGTGAACCCTTTTACCATCATGTCATTGCTATTTACATCTAGGTCACTGTTAGTAACCTTTCTATGGGTCATTTAATTAGTAGAGCCGAGCTGTTTCAGAAGTCTTCCTCTTTCCTTTTATTTGCCCTTCAATTGCAAGCATCTAACATGATGGAACATCTAGAAGAATTTGTAAGATCTTTGTCATTGCTCAAATAAAGATGAAAGTGCAAATCAAGGTTGTTGCCATCATGCCGTTTCTGTATTACAAATAGGTAGGGCTTCTTAGCGCTCTTTTGTATAGTTCTATATACTCTTTGTATGAACTATGATTTGCTGATACCGTATGGCAGATTCCTCAGCTTAAAGAAGACATTGTGATCCCTGACTATTGTGCTTTTGGAGGCGATAGCGTACATACCATCAATGCATGGTTTGGTCCAGCTGGCACAGTTACACCACTCCATCATGATCCTGATTGCAATTTATTTGCACAAGTATGTAGTTTGACAAGCCTGTTGATATCAAGTTAGTGGAATCTTTGATGCAAGCTTTTCTAAATTTCTACTTTGCATCAAAGCAAAAAAGTGATCCAAATTCAATAAAAAGCCCTTGATATAGGAGGATAGAAGTACGTGCTAGTTTGCAAATTAGCTATTTGAACCTTTTTGGCTCTTTACATTCCAAGGTCAACTTAGCTTTCAAAATATCTAGTTTAGCTTTATTGTGATTTAAGTCAGTCATTGGAAATTTGACTTTTGTAATAGTGTTTCCAATGTTGGATATTTCAAATATCTACATTCATAAAATCGTTCAGATAGTTAACCTTAAGAGTGCATTCCAGCCTTATGATTACTATTCAACTTCAATAGTGTTGCTTGATGTTTATGAAGAGTTAAGCTCTTATTAGTGTACTTTGGTGCCATATCATCAACAAAAAACCATTAGGTTACCTTGTCGGCTTGTTTTGGGGGCTTGAAGCTGTCCACTTTTCCTAATGCTCTTGGTGCTAAGATTTGGCCTTTTGGGATGTTCTTTGTATGGGTTTTCTTCTTATCCACTCATAGACAAGAGAATTTACTATGTTAATTGGATTGCCTTTGTTACCTTGCTATGATTTGAGAGGTGACTTGCCGTCTCATGTTAATCATTAATTTCTCCTTTTTCATACATAACGAAGACCTTCCATTATGTTCCAGATGTATGGAAGAGAACATACTCTAAGAGAAACCCGTAATGGGTATCTATGCGTTCAATTAACGTACCGTGTTATCCTTGTTGGATAGACTGCTCCAATTTATTCATGTAATTTTCTAGGCTTCCAGTGGACAATTGATTTCTTACATAGTTGAATGTTCTTGCAGGTTGTGGGCAAAAAATACGTGAGACTTTATCCAGCTTCAGTGTCAGAGAGTTTGTACCCTTACGATGAATCAATGCTGTGGAATTCAAGCCAGGTAAAACATGCAGCCTCATGTGGTTATAAGGATCTAGTATCATGCAGAGATATGATAAAGCACGTGAGCATGATTATGCTTTGGCATTAAGAATCATCAAACTCTTCCATGAACCAAGAAAAATGGGTCTGATGGAATATCATAAAGGAGATTCTGGTCTCAACAAACTTGTATTTCCACCCATTTTTAGATTCAACCGATCAAAAATTGTTTCTATTCTGTCCATCAGCCATGAATATTGTTGTCTTGCAGTAGATCATTGGAGATAGGAGGGGTGGATAGTAAGCTGTCCTAGATTGTGAGCAGGCTGCACACATTGTGATCCGCTGTGACAGTTTTGCATTAGCAAGTCTCGACATTGTAGTGATAAGCTAGGCTCACCATTAGGCTTCTCCAATTGATCTCCATTGTAGGTTTTCAGGCCTTTCCTTGTTGAAGTCTGCAAATCCTTGGAAGACCCTTGTCCGTCATAGAGGGTTCTAGTGGTATTTTCCTAAAAGTATACCCACGCGTAAGTGATCCATTTGCTATTTTTGTGAAGCCTCTATCCTCGAACTCTTGCCAATGCATAGGACTTATGCCCACTTCTTACCCCAGCTCACATATTCTGTAAACTTGTCAAGAGCTTCAGATTTGTTGTGGATGAAGTAAAGGTGATATAGTATCTTGATCCTCCTATAGAGAGTACATCAAAGGGTCCGTAGATGTCTTTGGCCAGAAAGGTCTGGGTTGTCTGGAACGATTGTGGTAGGGAATGTAGCAGGTAGCTAAGCCGCTTCTCTTGTGAGACTGCGTGTTCTGCTCCAGCGTTGTGTAGTGATAAGAATGGATTATTCATTATATCAATGTTTTGTCTAGGAAATGCCAGAAACGACAAAGGAGATGTGCAATCTTCAACCCCATGGAATCCACCCACACAAAGTCTTAGATTATCAACTTTATCATGCATAGCGTGAATCAAATGCTTCAACATTTCTACTCACTTGTTTAGCAACCAAGAGTAGATGTAGGTCAGCACCAATGTATGCCAAAGTACTAAGTTTCTATCACTTCATCGGACGTAAAGGACAAAGCCTCATGATAAAGGCTAGCACTAAAGTGCAAAGTCATAGATAGGCAGCATACCATCTTATCCCCTTTTTAAGACCCAACAAGAGTTACCATTGGAAATGAGTTGTCTTGTCTTTTATTGCAATGACCCTTTCAAGTGACTAGCATGAGATGCATTTTGAGTCTTCGTTTATGAAGATAGAGTCAAATGATAAGTTACAGTCCAAAGTGTCATAAGAATAATTTAAAATGCATGAGTGGTGGAAGTTGTATGCTAATCCGTCCTCTATAGCCCTCGCTGCCTCGACACTCTTCTGCCTACTTGCCCTGCCACCCACCTGAGCACCTAACCTACTTGCTTTTGCCTATGCTTTATCTCCTCTTACGATTTCCAGCCTGCGCTCTTCTTCTTCTATCGCTACTAGTTGCTAGCTCCAAGCAGCTGTTCCTTGCCAATCTTTATCCTAACTCCCTACATGCGCACTTTCCTAGTGTTCCGTTCTGTCCATCATTGCTTCACATCTTTCTTTTAAACATCATTGATGCCTCTAGCCCATTAGCTGCCCTTCACATCCTATGCTTCATCGATCACTTCACATTCTTTCTGCGCATCCTTTACCAAAGTTGCCTCCTCTACCTGCCTAGGATTCCCTACCTAGCTTTGCTACATGTAATCTATCACTGACTCCTCTTCATCACATATCCTTTCATCACCTATCCACGCCTGCCAACACTTGTCCACGAGCTGCCAACGCTGCCCGATTTAGTCACCTACCCACATTTACTACTTGCCTGCGTTGGCAACTGGCTGATATGGGCACCAAACAAGTTTATTAAAATTTGATTTCTCATCCTGAGAAATCTCTTGCATGATAACAACTTGCAACTCCTCCTACTGAGGATCTTCTTGCATGCAAGTCATGAAAGTTTCTTCCTGTATGGAAGTAAAAATAGTCTCCTCTGTTGGAATGTAAATGGAATTGCTTACATTACCATAGGTTACTTTGACCCAAAAGGTTGAGAGTTGTGTAACCATGGTCATTTATTATATTAGGCCTACTAAGTTAGTATGAAATTAACTTGGTAGGGACTCATGGGTCCACTAGGCCTAATTGTGACATTAAGTACCCCAACTTGACATATTGGAGGTACCTTATTCTTTCTATATTACTTATAGAAAGTTGGATAGTCAATAGTCAAGTAGTTGGAAAGCCAATAGTCAAGTAGTTGGATAGCCAATAGTCATGAAGTTAGATAGTCATCTTGGACTATATATATGTGTGCATCCCATTTGTATGAGACACTTTTGTAAGCAATACTGACTATTCTCCTTGGCTGTCCACGAGTTTCTACAAGAGGGTTTCTAGCCATCTCTCTCTTTCTTTTGAGAATGCTTTGTGTGATTGAATAGTTAAGATTCTGGATCCTTAGGCTTCTATTTCCTACATGGTATCAGAGCCTTTAGGTGATCATATTGCTTGCAGGAGGGCGCCCAATAGGAAGCTTAATTCTTCCCCTTTTGGTAGCAGAAAATCATCAAGCTGCTGATTTTTGCAGGAGAAGGATTTGTTCATCTTCTTATAACTTTTTTGCAGGAAATTGCAGGGCACCTTCACCTATTTGAGAGCTAGCAGTAGGGCGCCCATGCTCAAACCATGTGATCTTGACTCAATTACATGCTGAAAATTTCATATTTACTTCTTAAATGAAGATACATGTGTTTTGAACACATTTCTTGCTGAAATTTCCCTGTTGGTGAACTTGGAGTAGGGCGCTACCATCAGCTCTATATGCACATAGTGTGCACTCTTTTCAGCCACAAATTTCTGGTTTTGGTTTTGGGTTCATTTGAAGTCTACCTATTTGTGAGCATTCGGTTTTTTGTGCAAAAATCAGCCACCTATTTCATTACTTATTGAGCAAATTGCATGTGGAGTATTGCAATCTATTCTGCTCATAATTCTTTGTGTGATTGAATAGTTAAGATTCTGGATCCTTAGGCTTCTATTTCCTACATCCTCTTTATGAGGACCTTCCTGTTTGCATAACTGAGACTCCTCTTCTTGAGAGTCTTCTTGCAAAACAATAATGAGAGGTTTCTCATCTTGAGAACCATGTTGCATGCATATATTTTGCACACAATTTGATGCAGACTCCTCCTCACGAGATTCTTCTTGCTTTGCATCCTGCAAGCAAATAACTTGTGAAGCCACTTCAACAAGCAGCATTTCAGCTTCTAAGTATCCTTCTGAAGTCTCTGTGTCCTCGGGATAGATGGCAACACTGTCATTGTCATTACATTCACAATGCTTGCAAGCAACCAACGGTTTGCATAAACACTCCTCTTGAGTGTGTCCTTCTTCCCTGTAATGGTCACAAATAAAACAGATCCATACTTACTTTGAAGCTGCTCCCACAGTTCTTTAGCAATCTCGTACTCTGACATATCCATCATAATGTCATCGGATGTAGACAGATTGATGAATCCAGTAGCAATATCATTCAACTTTGTCCATCTCTCGGAGTCGGTTGAGGTAGAGATCCGTTGACAACAGACCAAACTCCTTCTTGCTTCAATGCTTTGATCATTTGAAGCCTCCACTTTCCAAGAAGATAAACTTGTTTCTTGCATTTAGATTTTCTGCACAAATTGAACTAGGATCTTTTAGCAATGCTACTTGAATTAGACACTGCTTCGGCAATCTATGCTTGACTAGGATAGGAACCTAGCTCTCATACAGCCAACCTAGCTTCGAATAGAGCCAACCTTGCTCTGATACCACCGCTGTAAAATGAATGATGCCAGAATAGCTTGAAATTAGGAACTCAGGTTGATTTCAAGGTCTACTTGATCCTAACATAACTAGGAAAGGAACATGCAATGTAGAAACTTGACATGCAACTGTCATGCAAGTTGAAATGGAAAAACCAGCAAGCTGTGGATCATAAATTTGATCCTTGTTCACATCTGTATGAACTCTACTCTATGCCAATTAGATGAATCAAGATAAGGAATGATTTCTACTTGCTGGCCAATACAATTAGGAGTGTCAGATCTGAAAAAACAGATTCTAATTGACTTTTAATTGACTTTTAATCACAAGTAATGATAGTGCCTGTGCAATAGAAAACATATGCCATTGATTTCATCTAATTCTGACAATTCTTTAAAGAGAAATGAAGTTTTTTTCAAAACTGAACTAGTGCCCTCCCACAAATGGTTTATGGCTGTCCTGGCTCCAGATTTGCATGAATTGGAAGTGGAAAAGGTATCAGTGGTAGCGCCCTCCTCCTACAATCTGTTTGCAATTGTTCTCATCGAATTTGGTACACAAGCACAATGAAAATGGAAGAGTATCAAACTCTCTCTGTGTCACCAAGATCTAGTTATCAATCAATCTCCACAAGAAACAAGAGAGAAGAGGCTGGGCGCCCAACTCTAAGAGAGAGAGAGAGAAAAAAAACAGCAACAAGAGCAATGGAGAGCAATCCTTAGCCAAACTGTAAAAATGGAATACACAATGAGCATCTAAGTACTCTACCTGGATGTGGCCAAATGCCACCAAACCCTAAGATTAACCACTTACTAAATGTAGGGCACCCCCAAAAGTCAAGATAGGGTCCCTAAACAAAATTAGACCTCTAAGGACCCACGAGTCAGTACATGACCAAAATTGGGTCCAACTGAACTTAAGACAAACTTAAGATGGCCTAAATAACTAAATACCCATGGTTACACAAATCTCGATCTTTTGGGTCAAAGTAACCTATGGATTAACTTTAGCATAGTCATTTATTTCCAACACCCTCCTTAAATGACAATGCAAAAACTGAAATCTTCACTATGTAACAAAACCAACACGTGGTATCAAATTTAAAGCTTTGCATAAAGCTTCAAATATGACTCTAGGCAACGCCTTAGTGAAGAGGTCCGCAATATAATCCTCCGTAGGACAATATTCAAGTAAAATGTCGCCATCATAAAGTCTCTCCCGAACAAAGTGATAATGGATCTCGATGTGCTTCGTCCTCGCATGAAAAACAGGATTCCGTGCAATGGCAATAGCACTTTGACTATCACTCAAGATAAGAGTGGCTGAGGGCTCGCCAAACTTCATGTCAACAAGTAGTCTTCTCAGCCATAAACACTCTGTTGTGGCTGAAAATATCGCTCTATATTCTGCCTCACTAGAAGAAGTAGCAATAGTGGGCTGCTTTTTACTTGACCACGAAATTGCAGAATTTCCATAGAAATGGCAATGTCCACTTGTAGAGCGTCTAGTGTTTTGATCTCCACCCCAATCTGAGTCACTAACACCAACCAAACATGCATTATCACAAGCAGGAAAAACCAGTCCATGACTTCTTATTCCTTGAAGATATCGAAAGATCCTCTTCAACGCTTTCCAATGTGATGTCATTGGGGCATGCATGAATTGACTCATGAGTGAGACACTATAAGAAATGTCCGGTCTTGAATTACATAGGTAAATGAGACAGCGAATAGCTTCACAATATAAAGTAGTGTCAAATGATTCACCATCACCTTGAACACTTAATTTCAGACCTGTCTCCATAGGTGTAGCAACCGGCTTGCAATCTTCCATCTTGAACCGCTTCAAAATCTGCCCAATGTAGTGTTCTTGAGAGATGAAAATTCCAACCCCTTCTTGTACAAATTCAAGACCAAGATAAAAGAGCAATAGGCCTAAATCTGAGGTTTCAAAAACCATACCAAAATCAAGTATTACGGCATCAATCTGCTGCTCATTACTTCCCGTAATAATAATATCATCAACATAAAGCAAAATAATGATGATATAATCTGAAGTATGCTTGACATAAAGAGTAGATTCGCTAGGACTATTAGTAAACCCTCGATCACAAAAGTAGGCATGTATCTTTTGATACCACATCCTCGGAGCTTGCTTCAGTCCATAAAGTGCCTTATTGAGAAGACAAACTTTATCTTCTTGGCCTTCAACCAAAAAACCAGTAGGTTGTTGAAGGTACACTTCCTCATTGAGATCACCATTGAGGAATGTTGTCTTTATGTCAAGTTGCCGCAAACGCCAATCAAAGTGGGCATCCAAAGAGGTTACTATCCTCACAGTAGTCATCCGAGCAGTAGGAGAAAAAGACTCCTCATAATCAATCCCCTTTTGTTGAGCATAGCCTTTGGCAACGAGCTTTGCCTTATACCTTTCAATGGTACCATCTGCCTTATACTTGATTTTGTATACCCATTTAGAACCAATTGCCTTCTTTCCATGAGGAAGATCAACAAGAACCCAAATCTGGTTCTTCATAAGTGAGTCATACTCATCTTGCATCGCATCCTCCCAACATTTTACTCCCTTGGCCTGCTCATAGAAAACAGATTCTTCTGCAACATCTCCATGAGATGTAAGAGCAAAAGCTGAAAAATCAGCACAGTCCACTGATTTTGTAAAGGCACGTGTCTTTCCATCATAAAATGAACTTACTTTGCTGTCCCGCAAAGTCGACAACAGCCACCGTGGGACTGTTTTCGGCTGTCCAACAGCCATGTCTCTTCTTACAATTTGCTATCCAAGATCCTCCGACACCGCACTTGGCTGTCCAAGATCTTCCAAAACTGGTCCTTGCTGTCCAACAGTTCCTACAGGCTGATTTTGAGCAACAACGGGCGGTTCTTGATGAACATTAGGCTCTAAACTTGATGAGGTGTTGGGCAGGTCGAAACTGGTTGATTGCTGCCCCTTATCTCCAGCAATAGAAGATGGTACCAGATCTGCCACATCCAATGAATTCTTTTCACCAAAATGCACATCACAACTAACAATAATCTTGTTAGTGCTCAAATTGAACAGCCTATAGCCTTTGCTTTTACTACTATAGCCAACAAAAATGCATTTAACTCCTTTATCCTCAAGCTTTGTACGAAGTTTATTTGGAACAAAAGCATAAGCCGTACAACCAAAAATGCGAAAGTGAGAAATTGTAGGCTTCTTTCCATACCAAACTTCATAAGGAGTTAATACTTTCAATGCTTTAGTAGGACAACGATTGCTTACGTATGCTGCCGTTATAATCGCTTCAACCCAAAACTTGTGCGGCAGCCCCTTTGCTTTGAGCATGCAACGGGCCATCTCCATAAGTGTGCGATTCTTTCGCTCGGCAACACCATTTTGTTGAGGCGTATAGGGAGTTGTCATTTGATGTAGAATTCCCTTTTCTCAAAGAAATGTAGTGAACGTATTCTTAATGTATTCCCCTCCTCAATCGGTGCGTAGGGTTTTCAAAGAATGCCCAAACTGATTTTCCACCATTGCTAGAAAATCTTTGAAACGTTGAAAAACTTCCGATTTAGCCTTCATAGGATAGATCCATGTAAAACGGGAAAAGTCATCAATAAAAGTCACAAAATAGATGCACTTTCCAATGGATTCGGTCCTCATTGGACCACAAACATCACTATGAACCAAATCAAATTTATCAAGAATCCTTATAGTTCCATCAGTTGGAAAAGGTTTCCTTTGAAACTTTCCAAGTATGCACCCCCTTCGCATACATGCCCTTCCGGCTGCTCAATAGTAGGAATGTCTTCTACCATATTAAATGTCTTCAGCTTCTTCAAACTTGCAAAGTTGAGATGCCCAAACCTTGCGTGCCACAATTCAACCAACTCCAATGATTGTGATGTAGAAGCAACAAGACATGTAGAGGGAATTCGTCGCTTATAGGTATCCATAATGAATAAGCTAGCATGCATCGTTCCCGAAACAATAATCAAGAGTGATCTTTTAGGATCCTTGACAAGACACTTATCTTCTTTGAACTCAACAACTAGTCCTTCAACATAATTGAAACCGAAAGAAGATTCTTCTTGATTCCCGGAACATAAAGCACATTCTTAATGTACTTTTCTTCACCATTAGGCAAAATGATGGCTACAGTTCCAATTCCATGAATAGAATGAGATGCATCATCCGCACATTGTACCTTACTTCCATTTTGCACTTTCACTAATTTAGTGAATGCTTCTTTGCGAGAAGTCATATGACGAGTAGCACCACTATCAATCACCCATTCAATGGGCTGAAAATCAGCAACTTGCAAAACAGAACCTGAATTACTCATAGATTTAGAAGTACTAGTAGAAGCAATATTAGACACAAAAGCATAGTCTTGGTTGAAGAGATCACAACTAGCTTCAAGTTGTTGCTCCAAAGTAGCAAGTGAAGCACTAGTATCAATTCCTTTACTCTCCTCTTTCGCAAGCTTCTTTTTACAATCCTTGATGAAGTGCCCATACCTTTTGCAATAATGGCACTTCCCTTTCTTCTTTTAAGTGTTGACATTTTGACCTCCAACGGGCTTTTGCTCATCCTTCCCCTTTCCTTTTGACTTGCCTTTGCCTTTGCCTTTCGTGAAGAAAGCTTGATCTTGTTGAGTGTCGCCCGCAAAGTTTTGCCTCGTTTGCTCCTCTTGAAGAAGCAGCCCGACAAGTTCATCAAAGGAGTGTTGTTGTCCCCTAAGAGAGATACTCAAAGAGGAAACAAATGGAAGATAAGATGAAGGTAATGACTAGAGAGTAATGGAAACAAATTGAGCATCCTCAATTATCTCATCAATATTGAGAAGCTCCTCACGAAGATCCTTGATCTTCGTCAAGTGATTGGTCACTTGATCCCCTTCTTGCATCTCTAACAAAGAAAGCTGCTTTCTAAGATACACCACTCTTGCTGGATTTTTGACTCTATACATAGTATAAAGTGTATCCCACGCACTTTTAGATGTCTTACAAGACCTAATATGAGGTAAGATAGATCTTTTCACAGTAAGAGCAACCATAGAATGTGCTTGTGCATCTCTTCTATCCCTCTTCTTTTGTCCTTCGGAAGATGTAGAAGATGATGTTGATGATGATGATCCACGAGGTGTATGGGGTGCCAAAGACGGAGGCCTTTCCTCATCACCATTGACCAAATCCCACAGCCCTTTCGCTATGAGAAAATTCTTCATCATGTAACTCCACAAGGAGTAGTTTGTGCCATCCAACCGATCTTCACTAAACAAAGAACCGATAGCTTCCTATTCTTTAGCCATTACCTCCAACAAAATTTTAGCTTGTAGTAGATAGGAAAGAGAGCCTTTCCACAACCAAGTCAACTCAAAAATTTGCAGCAAACAAAGAGCTGAAAGTAGGAGCACAAGATGTCTTTCAATCTGTAACCAAAGTGCCCAAAAGATAATGGATAGATGGCTGTCTTTCTGCACAAAAAAACTAGCTTCTTGAAAATTAGGTTAGCTTCGATTGAAGCCTACTCCGAAACCCAATTAGGAAGCCAAATAGTGTGATCAACACACACTCCAATAGGGCTGTTGAAAGCGCCCTACTACTTGCTGAGAATCTGCAAATTTCCAGCCACAAGTTGACCTAACCCTGAATAGGGTTTGCTGAATTTTGGGCACCCTCCTACACAAATGCAAACCTGAAAACAAAAACAGCAAGATAAGGAGACACCACAACAAAAAATCAGTAGCAGATTTTTGGGCGCCCTCCTCCAAACAAAACTTGCTGAAAACTGGTTGCATAAAAATCAGACTTGAGATTCTGATTTTTGGGTGCCAAAAATTGCTCCTCCAAGATCTCTGATGGCCGCCCTCCTTCAACCTGAAAAGAGACAAAAAAGCTGATCCAAACTCACTTGAAAAGATCAGCAAGATGTTGAAATTTCACAACAAAAAGCAGAGAAGCTCCTCTTCTGGTAGGGCGCCAACAAACAAGCTTGCTATAGATCCGATAGTTCTGATACCATGTAGGAAAGCAAGAGTCAAGTCACCAAGATCTAGTTATCAATCAATTTCCACAAGAAACAAGAGAGAAGAGGCTGGGCGCCCAACTCTAAAGGATATATTGAAGTGCTTCAAATTGACTATCGGATCTGCATGATAAGGATTATCCATCAATAACTAAACCTTCAAAATTGGGCATTAGCTCTTTCCAAAAGTCAAAAGTGAACCTGATTTGCAGATTTTTCAAAATGGACCTAACAAGCCATGGAGTCCAAATATCTTTCAAAGAGACATATCTGCATGCTTCTATATGGTGGTAGTACTCCAGATCATGATGAATTTGTGTGCTTAGAGTACCAATCAACAAGAATTGAACGTTTATCTTGTCACGAAAGAGTATAAGATAACTCTATTCTTTTGGGTAAAGGAGTTTTGGATTAGAAAGTGATGACCAACTAGAGAAAATTGAGGTTGTGGCTGAATGGAATGAATTAGAGGGATCGTGGTCACACAATTTGTGCATATTTGACATTGCATACTGGGACCCAAGATTATTATTGACACCATTTGTTATGACTTGGCCTATTTGTTAAGTTGGCAATAGATTCCATTATTAGCATTTGAAGTTGGGTGCACTATTTTTTCAAAAGAACGCTTGAATTCATTGTTGTCCTATTTTTGGCACGTCCTATTTTGGTAGACTATAATGACAAAGACATTCATAATTAGTTGATCGATTTGGAGACTTTGAGCTCTTAGTTGAAGAGTTCTATTGAAGATCTTCATAGGAGATCTGCTTGTACTACTAGCAGTTCATGCCACATTCATTGAGTTTTGTTAGTTGGAAATTGCTCTTATGATTCTTCATGAATAGAAAGAGAACATTTAGATGATCTTGCATACAACTAGTGTGAAAGCAAAAGTTTTAGAATAGATTCATGATGATTGAAAGGATTGGACAACAAAGAGCTATTCCTAAGAAAAGGTATCAAGTGAGCAACATATCATTCGAATCAGATACCGAATGCATAAGTTTGTGAGGATTTCTCAAAAAGAGCACACTTTTGGGCTGGAAGTGCATTGGAAGCTGTACTTCCTAACCGTTAAGCCCATCGACCTGCCGTATAGGTCTAAACGACTGCCTAAGAGTGGAGAACAAGGGGCTAAAGCGTTCTGCCAAAATCTTCTCCGTTTGGAATGTTTTGGACTTTTGTGATGGCAGGTTTGAAGCAACGTTTTTGGTGAAGAAGACTTTGAAAATTCAGATTTTAGTCCTTCATCAAAATTACCATCTTGCTTCTTCTTGAACTTGTTGTGCCAGCACTCCTTTGCGTAATGCCCTGATTTTCCGCTGATAAAGCAATTGCCTTTTCTAATTGCTTTCTTTTCATCTTCTGATTGATCTGATTCATTGTTCCTGGTCCTGCTGCTTCTTCTTCTTGTTCTTTTTTTCCTTTGCCACCCTTCTTGGAACTTTGCTCTTGCTTATTTGCTAAGAATGCCCGCTCCTTGAAATCGTCCTTGTTGATAAGATTTTGTCGTCTCATTTCCTCTTGTAGCAATATTGCATTCAACTCATCAAAAGAAGGCCTCGTCTCCTATAAAGATAACAAAGTTCTGATAAGCCAAAGGTAAACTATTAAGCATGATTAAGTACTTTGAATCTTGACTATTGTGAGCTGTTTTCAACATTGACATCTTCAGATGACTTCTCAAAGGAAGAGGAGTTGGTTTATTGATTCAGGTGCTTCAAAGCATATGACACCTAGGCGAGACTGGCTATCTAGTTTTCAAGAACTAGATGATGGATCAAATGTGAAGTTGGGAGATAACTACACATATGATATAAAGGGAGTTGGAAAAGTACAGGTTCAACTACTTTCATTTCCAAAAAATTAACATCTTTGCCCCACTAGTAAACCAATTCATCCATTGTGGTATTGATATTTGTTTATAGTCATAATCATTTTAAAGTCCCAATTATCAATGCACAAGTGCTTGGCTCCATATTCTTCTTATCGACAAGGAGGTAAGATACGAGGTAACTTTCACTTGTTCCAAGGTGATATTCGTACAACCATTGGCAACAATCTGTGTTTACTTCACAATGGTTAAGCTAGTTGCTTACTAGTGAGAATTTGTTTTAGGTGGCCATACATTTATGGTTTCCATTAGTTGTTATGACCATTATTGATCACCTGAGTCTTATTTATTTAGGTAGTCATATACCCCACTCTAGACAATTGATTGCCTTTGGCCATTATGCAAGTTATACCATGGTTTTCAAAGCTTTATGGAGCCCCTTATGTCATATGTGAGGTGATATCCAAAGTTTCTTTGGTCCTAGGTTCAAGCCTCCCCTTGGAAACCAAGTAGCATATGTGAGGTGATAGATTAGTAGTTTTAAGTCCTAGAGGAAGTCCACAATCGACTAATTAACTATATGTAAATCTTTTGTAAAAGTTTTTCATAACTTTCTTTTCTATAATCTATTGCCAGTAGTCCATGTTTTTTGTAATCTAGAAACTTCAAGTTGAATATACTTGTTTCATTTTATGTTTAAGCTTTAACTTTTCCTTTCTTTAGCTAGACAACACTTTGTGTTTTATTTGGTATTATTTCAAACATAATTTGCTTTTGTTGGTGAAGTTGGTTGATTGTTCATGTTTTAGGTAGACCTTGACAACCCAGACTACAAGATATACCCCCTAGCCAAGAATCTTGCATTCATGGATTGTGTTTTGGAAGAAGGCGAAATGTTATATATTCCACCAAAATGGTGGCACTATGTAAGGTCCCTTAGCCCAAGTTTTTCAGTAAGTTTTTGGTGGGCGAGCGCAAATCTTGCTAGTTAAGTCTGATTGTTGTAGAATATATGTTCTAAAGACACATTTTTTATTAAAGCTCACTCGAGCATGGTGGTCTTTATCAGGTTAATCCAATATGATTGAACTCATTTTAGCTAGTGTCTTTTGTTATGAAGATTTACATCACAAACAACAGTGAATCATTCTCATAGAAAAATGAAAACAAATATTTCATTTGTTATCTCTAATAGGGATTGACTATGAGAACATAGTGATGGAATGTCTATTTTGTGCATTATCAAGTGGTCTTTGTTGAGGTTTCGCATTTGAGTATTCGTAATGTTTTGGTTTTACATCATTTTTTCGGAAGGACAAGAAGCACAAATATTTACTTGCTTCATCTAGTTCCATTTTGAGAAATTGTTTATCATACAATATAACTAATAAATTAAGCGTGTCTTTGAACAACGATATACATGTACTACATCTCTTGAGCCTACTACACTTGCACATGTTATGCCACTTCTACCTTAGAGCAAGTAGCGCTTTTGTTTATTTGTATCTAGACTTGCTAGTTGGAATTTAGTAGACATGGTTGAGATAACAATGAAAGATCGTGCATAAGCCCAATCATCATACCCAGGATTGCACACAACATTCTAGTGCCCTTGCCTCCTTTTATTTCATGGAAACTAACAACAATGAGGCTAACCTTTATGTTCATATTATTGACAAGTACCTAGTGTGGCCACTTTTGTATGATAATTTTGAATGCCATTGTTCCTTGTGGAATTCCTTCTTTTTGACATCTCTTCACCTTTTTTCTTTTGTAGAACCTTTTTTATTTGCATGTGCATATAGTCTTCAATACTGACCTTTTTGTGGAATGATTTTTGCCAAAAACAAGTTAACAATATCTTATTTAGCACATGCAATTATACAAAATTTTCTCTTTGGACTTTTGTCCAACTTTGAGGCCAACATTGTTGTTAGTAGGAAATTGGTTTGTTCGTGTGATCAATGCTTGCATGATGTTATATGGTACATAACTCATCATTGATTGATGTAGACCAATAAAGGACTTAATCAAATTGCATTGGGTCCTTCTGGTTGCTAGTAAAATCATTTGGTAGGGAAAAGACACACTAACATGGCTTTGACCTTCTATTTGGGGTTCCAATCTTATTGTAGCTTCCACATTTAACTAAACACTCTTCATCATTTGTGTTTTTCTATGTAATCAATCATTCTAAATATTGATGATTCTAAGGTTAGTATTAGATATTCGAACATTTTTTATAGGCAAAGTCATGCGCTAGGGAAATTTCATTTTTCGCATATTTGTCATCAATATGTGCATATCGATGATTCACTAAATGCTATTTTGTTGTTGTATGGCTTGTTTACAGAGTCTTAGGTTCAGATCTGAGCAAGGTTTGTATATCTTTTGATTCTATTTCCATTTGGTAGATGCTTTGATCAAACTCGCAAGTTAGTGAGTGACTTGTATAACATTTGTTGTTGGTGCTTTCATTCTTGGCCTAGATGGATCATCATTTGATTTGATTTATTCACAATTATCTTCAATCAAGCTCACAACTTCTTGAGAACATATGACTATTTAAATTGGTATTCATGAGGACATGGCTCACAAAGGCTATGAAATTCATTATTTGCAAGAAATACAATGTGTGAATAATGCCCAGTTAAGTCCTAGTCATTGCAAAAAGTTATAATTTATTATGAAATTGTTTGAAGCATTTTTTTTAAGAGTATAGATAAATAAATAATAATGTATATGTGTATATACATTACACACACACGCACACACACACACACACACACACACATGTATATATATGTATGTATATTTATACTAGTAAAGATTGTCTGTTGTTGGACGACCGACGATCTAGGTGGCGGCTTTTGGTTGATACGTGTGGATGATGCTCAGAGTGGACGATTGATGATTGAAGGTGGACAATGGATGGACAATGGACGATCGATGATGGGCGGCCAACAATTTGGGTTACGGCCGATGATTTGGGTCGAAGGTCAATGGACGGCTGATGACGGCGGGCGATCGACAATTTGGGTAACGGCCGATGGTTTGGGTCGAAGGTCAATGGTTTGGGTCAAAAGATGTCAGTGACGATTAGTCGAAATTTTGGATGGTGGCCGATGGTGTGGGTGGACGGCCAATGATCGTACAAATATGGTGCAGATTTAGGTGGCTGCCGACGATCTGGGTGATGGCCGATGATTTGGATGATGGCCGATCTCGCACATCTCGCATCTCGAATATCTAACACATCTCACACTTATCTCATGCAATGTCTTTTTCTTCAAGGGCTTTTATACAGGAGACCGTAAAACGAATGTAAAGCAGATTATGACATTTGAAAGCATCATGCTGGTAGGAATAAGTCCATTGAGATTTTCAATAGAAAATTATGGCCCATAATAAGTCCTTAAAAAGTGAGGATATTACAACATACAAAAAGTAAAACAGTACGGGCCATCAAAAAAGCATCTACCAAATGCCTTGTCAATCTTTTATGCGTGGGAATAGATTTTTTGATGACCTTTGCATGGGTTCGACGGCTGTTCAATCGTGGCTCAGCCTAACAGCCCATAGTAGGGGTCAAAATTTAACCACGTTCAACAATAGCACATGGAGTATTTTAATAAAATGTTGGCTTGGGGGGGGGGGGGGGGGGGGGGGGGGGTTTTGGGGGCGGTAGGCGATTTGTGTTTGCAAATGTCTGTTAACGGGTGGTCCACAGTTTGAAGTGAATATGTTGTTTATGCATGTGGTATGTATGTGTGTTTTGTTGGAATTCGATGCTCAACCTCAATAATGAGCATCTTGAAAGCTGTACAAAGCCCAAAAAAAGAAAGCTCGAGTTTTTCAAAAGGTCAAAAAATCCAGTGTCAGATTATTTTCCAACCTAACGTCATCCTTGTCAAAAAGAGATTTTCCAACCCTGGATTGGATCGGATCGAGGCGACAATTATGCAGGTGTATTCGACCCTGAATCGAATCGAATCAGGTCTGATAAATCTGACGAACCACTAAACAAATTGAAACAATTGACTCTGACGAAAACATTAAGTGGTGAAATGCTCAAAAATCAAAGAGAATCTACCCATGTGTGGTGTGGTGGTAGGGGTTTCTTGGCGTGGGATTGACCACCTAAGTTCAACCCCACCCACACATAGTCCGTGTCAAAAAAAAAATATCAAAGAGGAAGCTCTACACGGTGTACGTAGTAGGACTTCACCATCATTGGTACTTCAAGTATGAAAATGCAACAAGTTTCAAGTCTTCATAATTGATTGCTTGCAATACATGTCTATGAATATACAATTTTATATGCATGCCTTGGTAATGGAGGAAAATGCTTGCAATGCAATATACCAATTTATATGCTTGTCTTGGAAAGGGAGAGAATTACAACTACTCTAGAACATTATTCCAATTTCAACAAGATATTTTGTTCATTTTCCAAACGAAATTAAATTAAATTTTCTCAATAGGATAATATCAATCGTTGAGGTGACCAAGATAACTTTTCCAAGCAATTCACAAAAAACCATTAGGACATGTAATGATAAGGAGGCTTACTAGCTGTGTTGCAACGGATCGTGATCCGCTGTAAAAAACGTCTCAAATCACGAAACGTTAGCAATCTGCGACCCGGATCGCAATTTTTTTTTTTTTGTTTTTTTGTGGAAAAAGGAGTAATGGCCAACCGGCCTCGACGGTAAGGCCTCTTCATGATTTGGCCTTCCAACTCCCTGAGTGAAAACACACTTTTTGGTGTTTCGCAAACTACACAGTCATAATGCTCTCAATCAGAGCTTTCATCTGATACCCATATTGCCTAAAAAAAATTCAAAAAAAAAAACACGATTATGAGAAGATCCCAAAACGCGATTCTAATTCGCGATTCTGATCGCGATTCTGAATCGCGGTGCATCTGTGGCTGAAACCATCTACTGATGTCCCAATTTCTGAAACCATATGAAAATGCAGCCAATTTTCTTAAACCATCTACTGATGTCCAGATTCCTAATCAATGTAGCCTGCAGCCATCTGAAACCAAGCAACAGATTTGCATAACAATTGCTTTTTTAAAATCCTTTCACATGATACCCATATTGGCAACTATACAACAACAAAAAAAAAAAAAATTGCGTTCCGGGAAACCTTAATGGGAAATCCCGGATCGTGTTCGGAACGCGTACTGCAACCTTGCAATTGCTACTTGAATGGATCAAAACAGAAATACAGCTTTTGCTTGGGGATCCAGCTTGAAGTTGCCAATAATAAACACGCACCAGCAGGTAGATTCATTTGAATTTCATTGTAGGCTAGTCTTCAGACATTTGTTATTAACCTAACAGAGTGCACACTCTTGCAAGCATTACCCGTGACAAGTTTACTAATTGTAGCACAAACACTGTATATTACATCTGAAAAGCAGTGTCTTTGATATATGTTTTCTAGGAAGCCACTATACTAATCAGCGGTTTTCACCGTTTATTCGGCTTCAAAAGACTACAAAGCAGAAAATTCACCAACCATTCCTCTTGAAATCACTTATAGCAGCTACATTCTTTTTAAAGGACATCTGGCATTGTGTCTACTGCCAGAGAAATCTAATGCAGATCTATAAGTAGAGGAACATAAGATATCAAGTGGCAATTATATAATATATCCAAATGCAACATATGCACTCGTCAGACTAATATAAACATATCAAAGATGACTAATATAAACATATCAAAGTTCCGTAATAAGAAAAGCTTCCAACAAGCCCATCTTCTCCTTCAGCAACCCCTAGTACAAAATAACACACTATGCATCTTTGACATTGTTGACTGATAGTGTCACCCCTTTGTTGCTTCAAATATACACCATACTTCAATGACTTTGTATTTGGCAGGTCAGATCCCTGCACCCTGGAAAATGATAAACAAAGTTAGCAGCAACCACCATTGGCATGCCTTCAAGAAAAAATTTGCAATTATTGTATATATTATCATTGCAAAAGAATCACCACATGTAGGTGAAAAAAAATTGGAGGAAAAGACAATCTCGTTGACGGATTGTTATTTTGCTCTTCAAAGTCTACATCTTACGAGCTTATGAACCTGGACAGTGATGACCCTTTTGAAAAGTTAACCTTAAATTTTAAATGCAGCTGATTTGAAAGGTTGATTGATTGATAAATAGCTCTCAGCTTGGATCAGCGTAAGCTTCAATTGAGCATCAGTTACTAGATCAGCTTATTAAGCTTATTTCAGCAAAAAATTTGAGGAGATCTTTGACATCATGAGGGCAAATTATTCACATGCCCAAGCATGGACCCAGTCTCCAGAATGTTGGGCACTTCTTTCACTATAGATACCCAGAGCTTCAAAGAAAGTGCGACAACAGAACCAATGCAAATGAGGGATAGATCATGTTGAGAGGCCAAGATTGACAGGCAGTGTCCAAAAGTAAAACATAACACTCAGGAATGTTCAATCCAAAAAAGGTTCAAGGGTGACTGCAATTGGAAACAAAGCAACCCCAAGACATTGCATCTCAGGAAAGAGTAAAAGCAGTGTATGCATGTCAGATAGAAACAAAAGTAGTGCATGCATGAAACAGAGCAAAAGTAAGGCACGCATGTCAGGTATACGGGAAAAGTAGCGCACAGGTCAGGTGAAAGCAAAGCAGTGCATGCATATCAAGCAAAAGCAAAAGCATGTCAACAAAGACCTTGCATGCAAAGAAAAGAGAAAGCAATACATGGCACTACATGCATGTCAGAGGTTCATGCAAAGCTCTGAAAAAAGTCCGTGTCTCATTGTCCATTCATAAGGTCAACAATTCATTAGTTAATAGCTCAGTTCAATACCCAAAGAAAAGATCGAGAAAGGAAAAGACCAAGGCCACCAGGAAGAGGCCGAAGAAGAGGAAGCCATGTGAGTAACCAAAAAGGGATGAATTCATGTATGAGAGGAGATACGGCATGGAGAAGGGAGGCCAATCATCCACTGTTGCTTGGAGAAACAAAACCTACTAGAGAGAAGGGAGAGACTCTAGCATCTAACAGGAGGAGAAAGTTCCAGCCATCTGGAATGATCCAGCGCCAAGTTCAGCATCCAGCAGCCACTTTCATGTGAATTTTCCAACCATCCAGAACCAAAACGAAGACGGAAATTGTTTGATACATGTTTGACGCTTAGCATCATTTTTATTACATTAAGGTTCTGGCTTAAAAAACATCAGGATTGCAGCAGGGATCTAAAATTTCAGCATACTGCATGATCTTTGCAAGGATTATAAAACTAAGACTTCAAAGGACCCTCTTACATGCATGTTTGCATCATAAGGATTGCAGCAGGGATCTAAAATTTCAGCATACTGCATGATCTTTGCAAGGATTATAAAACTAAGACTTCAAAGAATTCTGGACCCTCTTACATGCATGTTTGCATCATCAAGTTGTTCAGGGATAAATCAGCCTCAACAAGTTTGCATGTCAATGAAATATGGGTTGTTCTTCATTTCCTAGTAGAAGTATATGTAAGGTGTTGATCAGCAGTAAGTCCTTGACTTGCAGATGCTCAGTTGTATCTCAAAGTAATGATCATCCTTGGAAAGGTTTTTGTTCGGAAGGGGGGAAAAACCATCTTTACCCCTCAGTGATGTTTTTGTTTCACATGTTACTTTCTTCGATCTTTTAAGTCGTAGCTATGTATCTTCATAAGAAGTGGCTAGTTTTTTACGACTTTGACTATGTACATGTCAGAGTTTGCCCCTGGGCTGTTATGATAGGGCTATGGAAGAATGTTCACAAGTGGACCTGAAGAAGAAGAGACGGAATTTTGAGACACACATTTTGACATACCTAAAGAGGAAGTAGATTCTCAAGGTGTGCATCAACAACAAGGCCGCTATTCTGTGTTGATATACCCCTTGTGTTTCAAACATCCAATAATTGTTACACATGTCAAGGTCGGCAGATCATTATTCAATCCACAACCTCAATTTTCAAAAAGCTATAGATTTTGCTTTTCAATTTTTTACATGCTTCATATGAAATCTGTGGGGAAAAAAGACCTGCATACACTTTCAAGATTATGAGAAGTTCCTCAGGCAGTGGTCTGGTTTGGTCATAAGGAAGCCCATAGATTTTTTTTATTTTTCTTTGGAGGTCAACTCGATGCGATTCCATGTACGCGTTTGATCTTTTGCTTGATATCAGCTCTAAGTTGATAACTCTGAATTTCTTTACCGTTGAGGAACTTTTTAAGGAACCAATCTAAGCATGAATGTAATATTTTTTGGTCCATCCTAAGCACTGTAATCAGCCTCCAGCATCCATATTGCTTCTCTAAAAAAATCTAGTTATTTTTTCTCTAAAGCAAGTGAAGATTGTGTATGAATCAAGCAGATGAATTGCAAAAATTGACTTGATTTTCCTAAGTAGTTGAACACTTCCCAGACAAGTTACTATGTACAGAGAATTCAAGTAATGCATCATCAGGATTTGAGAACCCTTAGAAATTTCTCAAAATATAACCTTACAAAACTGAAGAAAAGATGTTGGAGTGGCGTAAGAACCTAGCAGACTTAGGTGCTAATGTAAGGAACTCAGTGAATGAAAAACTCCAGCATGCCCTCCAGCCACAACAATCCATGTTTTCCACGAATCACAGTTCGAACCTCAAACGGCCGTTGGAAACAAACGAATCTTTCGGAGCCGGACCAAACTGGGAAAATATAAAGGGGCCCAGTTTGTTCTTGATTACCAGTTTTCATATTTATCCTGATTTGAATTAAGTAATGTAAGTTGTGTTTAAAGTTTTATCACTTTTGGGTCCGCTAATGATTCATAAAGTTGGACTTTGGCATTTTACTAATATGATGTATCTACCATTATCATTTATCTTTGTTTAATTGCATAAGCTCTCAGCTCAAATTGGTCAATGCTACTAGAGGTAACCAGACTACCAGTCTTGACTCTGAAATTTCAATGCAAAAACATGTAGACAAATACTGGTATAGAAAGAGCTGTAAATAGCATTCAAAACCTGCTTTTATAACAAAAGAAGGCTTAGCAATTCAGAAAAACCAAAAAATAGAAGGAAAAAATATGGTTCAAACCATTTTCCGATTCGAACCGGCCAAGACCGGTTTGAATCGGTTTGAACTGGACGAACCGACCGATTTCGAATCGGATGGAAACTATACAACAATCTCTTGATCAAAAATTGCAGTGACCACCAACATTAGTGCAAGTCACCAAGGTGTGTGCTGGTTTATTAAAAAGTCACAATTAACTCTTTGTGCAATATGTGCTACGCAACGAATGAAGTTCATCAGATGTAATTTGACCATGAGCTTCTGGGGAAAGACAGCTAATCAGTACTATAAAATGGAGCTAGGTTGCCAACTTGACGAGACAAGATACTGCAGTAATTGGGTAAATGGAAAAAGTCTCTCTTTCATATTTATGATCATAAATGTGCATCTAAGTCTCCCCATCCACATCCTACTTTGACAAACAACTAAAATTCTAGAATTTATACGATACTAAAGCGTTGACAACAATGTGCTTCTTCAAATTCCATACAATAAATTCAATGATTTTACGTATGACAAATTGCCAGTTTGGAAAATAAAGCATATATTTTATCAACTTACATTCACATAAGCTTCATCCTCCCGTGATTTCGCAGATGTAAGGTGTTGAGGAATTTGAAACCTACAAGCCCATCGAACATTGTTATACTAGAAAGAAGACAAATTTGACATGGCCTTTGTGAAAAGTAATTAGTAACACTATAAACCAATTCGGACAAACATACCTAAGATACTGTGAGGGAGGATGAAAATGAGGGCCTTCGTCAATCCCCTCACAGGTGATCTCGCCAGTAGGCGTTCGGTAACAGACAATGCCCTTTGACTCGTCACGGAAGACCTGCACTAGATAGAACGTTTTAAATATAACAACATACGCATATCCAGAGTGTAAACAAGTGCAGGATTTGCTCGGCAGGTTACTCTAACATGCCTATTTAGCAGAATCCGTGCGGTTCCATTGTATAAGGATAAAAATTATCATGTAAACCAGCAAAAGTATAATGTAAATTAGGCGTATTGAAAGCAACATGAGCTTTTTCCCTGGCATAGAATGAAATTTGACATCCATGAAGAAATGTGAGGAGCAAACTCCAGACCATAATTCGAAGGAGATTATAGCCCGGATATAGTCAAAAAGTTAGGCCAATACCAAATTTCAAGCCGTAAAAAAGTGTCCCCGCTTCACTATCTTTTACGCTTGGGAGTGGATTTTCTCATGACCCTTCAACAAGATAAGGGTCATTCATTTATGGCTCTAGGCGTAGCGGCCTCATCATAGATTTAAGACATTTTACTTAGTAGAAAGGTCAGTAGAAAAAGTATTCCTCATCCACTAGGTTCAATGGCCGTTAAAGCTACACTATCATCAAATCCAGCCTCTATTAAGGAATCTATTGAATGTTATTTGCAAAGTAGAGAAGGGGACAGTGAAACTAAACTGTTGAACCCTTTGGAGCATTTGCCGATGCGTTACACCGAAGAGCCTCTGGAAGCGCAAACCCTTCGCTGAACATTGATGCCTGGAAGGGTTTCAAGCCAGCACGTCTATGTGAGTCCGATACACTCGGCTTCGCAACAACTACGCCGTGATTTGCAGCAGCAAAAGAGCCAAAAGATGACATGCCATTCTGCCTCAAAGGCCCTGCTGCGGGGCTCATCGTAAACCCCTGACAACAAAGCAACCTTCCATTGTATACTGCTGCCATGTTTCTGCAACACATCACAAAGAACTAAAAATAAGCCGAGCAGAAAGATCTAATTCTGACACAAACGACTAAGCCTTTCTAATTTTGACCTTCCAGAGATGTCTAAGAATTTTTGCAAATGCAAATGTATTGAGACTTCTATCTAGATTGCTCCTCCTACCTGCAAACAAAAACATAATAAATGCTTCCGCTTACCTTCAGCAGGTATGAAAAAGCAAAAGGATCTCGCTCTCGCTCGCTCTCTCCCCGTCTCCGTCTCTCTCTCTCTCTCTCTCTCTCTCTCTCTCGCTCTCTCGCGCGCGCGCGCAGGAGTCTCGCTCGCTTGCTGCTTTATATTGTGCTTCTGGAAGCGCCTCCGAGGATGGAAGCACCTACCTGGAAGCGGATCTATGGAAGCGCCTCTTCGAATGGAAGCCCCTACTTGGAAGCGGATCTCTCACTTGCAAAATGCTTCTTGATCAAGGATATGGCTACACCTCCACGTTGTGTGCCAATAATGCATAGGGACACAGTCAATCTTAAGGGTTAACTCTTGCACCGATTACAGCCTGACACATTGACATCGAAGTCCCTGCCAAAACCTTCGTTTGGACCTCGTGTCACATCAGCTCACAAACGCGTTTTTCTCTTTCACTTGCATATGTGATTGTTTGGACTAGGGGCCTTGCGCCTCTTCGGCCATGTGTGTGAAAGCACTCTCAAAGGAAAGTGAAGCAAGTGTTGATTTATAAAATAATGTTTAGCTTGAAATCTTTGCTTCTGGGTCATATGAGTTTTCTCACCACCTGTGCTTTTTCATAGTGCATTTCTGGGGGGCATGTGCATGCATTTTAGTGGGCGATTAGTCTCGATTGCAAAATCCTCACTAAGGTGAGACTCTCAATGCCTGCAAGCTTGGTGGGTAGTAGGTAGAAGAAGAATATATGTTTGTCAGCCTCTCACTATTTCCAACTGCTCGACTCTGAGGTGCACAAAGAGTCCTTCCACCTCCCCAAACCTCACTAGAAAAACGACTAAGTTTGTATGCAAACGAAAACACATTTGAACGAGGGTAGCTCCTAACTCCTTTCATCTTCATCTCTAAAAAGTGAAAACATGTCCCCAAACCCTCTCCCAATCCCTTCCCTTGTTGGCAAAAAAAAATTGGTAGTTGACCAAAGCTCATAAAGCATTTTAGGATGACCCAGGGCTATGTCTAAATCTTAATAACCTCACTAGCACAGTTGGATAATTTTGAAGATGATCAAAGTATGTAATTATATGCAAAAGATAAACTCCTACTTATATCACCAATGTGCAAAATACAAGTGCAAGTTACGAAATTCAAATTTAAGACCTTCTTTCAACAATTAAAACTAGGTAATTAGCCATCGAAGGTAACCATTCCTTCAAGTAATATTAGGTGTTAAGACATGCATGTTCTTGAAGAAGGTTTTAGAAGTTGATCATAATCAACAAGAACATAAATGGAAGTATATCGGATTTAGTAAGCATACATACAATTGTACATTGAGAAGATTCACATTTAGTAAGCATACAATTGCACATTGAGAAGATTCACATATTGTAAGCAACTACTAATGAAAAGTTTAAGGAGAACTATTGGCTACTATGTAGTCTGCTGGATTAATAGCGATGATCATTGGAAAGAGATGACAATCTATGATTGATGCAGTGAATGTACATATTCATATTTGTCATGAATGAGAACAAGGACTTCTCTATTATGAGCTCAAGATTGTGTAGATTCTATTGGAGATTATATTCTCTCTCTCTCTCTCTCTCTCTCTCTCTCTCTCTCTCTCTCTCTCATATTGGGTATGTTTCTACCAGCTGGCAGAGGGTGCCTCTAGAGGCTGTGGGTTGCCTCTGGAGGTTGATTTTTTTAATCTCCAGAGGTCAGAGCCAACCTCCGAAGGTAGGAGGGAATATTCTCTCTCTCTCTCTCTCTCTCTCTCTCTCTCTCTCTCTCTCTCTCTCCATGAAGTTGTGACCATTATTTGAAGGTAGTTAACCTTGTATTTAAGTTGTACAATTGTATAACTCAATCCTTATCATAATTAGCCTATGAAATTATCATCTAATAATTTTATAGGCTAATTATCAGAGGAAACCACCTTGTTCTTAAGGCTAATAGCTCCTTTTGGGCCTACAAAGCTTACAGTGGATATTATATTGCCTTGAACATGGAGAACGTTGGACAACAACTTGATTTCACCTCTTTTAAATTCAACTCTGACTGTTCCTTCACTTCCAATTTTAGAGAACATATGTAGATATATAGATATAAATTTTTGTTGTGCTCCAGAAAAAATGTAGATATGAGTTTGCTTCCATAAAACCTAAGGCTTTGTTTGATGACAATTAGTAAGAACATGGACTTGCCAGATTTTCAATAATAACCATATGGGTCTGGTGGCCATTCTTGATAACCTTGTTTATTGAAAAATGGGTAGTTGACACCATTCATAAAGCTTTTTGATAGTCATCCTCGTAGATTGGAGCACCTGCTCCCAATGTCATAGACTCTCCCAATTCATAATGTGCATAAGACGTATTTGCTTGATTGCTTTGTCTATCTAAGTATTCATGGTATGCTTGAACCTAAATACTTTTCTCCGCAGTCAATCTTACAAATTGAGGACAAGGTTTAGGCGTTATAGGTGTTGTTCTCGTTGTACAATTGGCCTTTTTGACCTTTGGCACTTGCATGCTAGTGAATTATAGTAGTTAGAGTCTGATTGCACTTGCATGTGGATTTGATCCATCAAAACATGCCAAAAAAGTAAAAAATTGATCAAAAAACAAATTTTTTTTTATTGTTTTTTTCTTTTTTTCTTTTTTGGGAGTTTGACTCAAGATCTTTGCATGAAATTTGCATGCACGTCCTTAGAGGTGTAATGCAGGTAGAGCTTTGATCAAGTTTGGTAGGCAATGGTCATTGTTAAGAGTCCCAAAATCTCAAATATTTTTGATGATTTTTGGGCATGAATAGCTGCTTTTACAGTTCATGAAACCTCTGAACTTGTGTATAGTTTGAAAGATAGGTGTAATCTCATACACCCAATTTGGTGGTGGGAGGCTTAGGTAACAATTCACCAAAGTTTTGCATGTAGGCGCCCTCCTAAAATCCATTTTTTGATGGATATGAGCTTATTGATCTTTGTTGGATGATCACTTGATAGAAGTTTCTAGTACTCTCTAATGAACCTTAGTAGGCAGTTGTACCCTATGTTTGATGGCATATAAGACTAAGATATGATTTTTGAGTTTTCATCCTTGAAAAAGTGCCTCCTAGAGTTAATTATGGTCCTAATAGCTCATATGTGTGAAGCCTAGGTCAGAGGGTGATATGACAAGCATCTTGCTAACTTAGAAAATTGAAAAATGTGTGTTTTGAGCCCCCAGTGCTTTAGTCGCTAGTAGATTACTTATATATTTTGACAAGAACAAAGATCATGTGCAAAGAGTTGTGGCAATGATTAGGTAAACTTATAGCTAATCAATGTATTTGATTACTTACAAGAGTAACTTAGAAGATATGTTGTAAATAGTTCTTAGAAACTTCCTTTTGGTTGTGAAATCATGTTCCAAAAAATGTGCCTTTTGTGAAGGTTATTCTCGAATTTTTTGAAAAATAAATTCATTCTCATTTGTTTTTAAAAAATGCGATACATGTGATTGTTGCAACATCAAAGGTGGTTGCTACTTTTGCTACCCTTTAGGAAAATGTGATTGGTGTGATATCTTGTGATATTGGGATAATTGCTGAAGTAGGTGCCCTTCCAAAAACTATGTGATAAATCTCTTAAAAGGAATATGTGACAAGTCCTTCAGAGAAAACGTGACAGCTAAGGCAATCACTCTTTTTTAGGAAATTTTACAATGCAACGGTTGAGGCAGTCACTCTTTTTCACAATAAAGTGGCATAGGTCGAAAATTTCGACAACTGGCGTATTCTTCCCAATCGTGATTTTGCAATAGATGCGATACTTGCAACAAAATGTAGTGTGTTTTTGTAGATTGTGCGACGTTATGAGTAAATCTATAGACTGCAGGAAAATGTGGGTAATTTTGTAATTTGTAGGAACAAGAGTATTACTATATAATACAAATTATATTTGTTGGATCAGTACATGGAGCAAGAATAAAATCTGACAGGCGTGACATCATCCACATCATTAAATCATGGCGGCCATATTAATCTCAATTGCCTATATGCTTCTCAAAGATATTTGCATGTTTGCGGGTCCGTGACTACCGACAAATGTACTTGCTTGTATGGTCATCCCCAATATCTTGAGATGTGAGGATGTGTCTTTAAGCACCATGGGGGGTTGGGGTGAGGACCAGTGTTGGGCGGGTATCAAATTTTTTGATAACAGCCGGGTCAGGGTATTGCAGGTTTTTAAAAAATTTAATACCAGTAGGATATCAACATAAGGAGGTACAAGAGTTGTAGACTGGTATAGATCGGCGGGCTGGTATCACAAGGGTGATACCAGCCGGTTATCAACCCGAGTATAAACATGTATGAATTGCTATAAATATTTTTTTTAAAGAGTAATATCATAATTCAAGATATAAAAAATCTGAAATATAAAAAAAATACTAAAAATAGTACTACTATTGATACCATGGCAAAAATCCACAAAATCTCGTCAACCTGGGTATTAACATGAATAGTAAAATAGTTAATACTAGGTGTCCGATTCTAAACCCTGGTATTAGCAATTCATGTACCAGTCGGGTCGATTTTTTAATACCATGTTGATACCCATTATTAATACCAGCCCCGACCCAGCCCTGAGTCCTGACCCTGAACTGAGTCTTGACCCTATACAGTGGTGAGGACCCCCTAGGGTCACGTCGCACCATTTCCACTTGGCTTTAGCGGTCGAATGACCTTAGCAGCACACTCTGCGGGCTGGCTATGGACGCCATCTAGAAGCAAAGAGGAAGCAGAAGAAGCAACAGGAGACGAAGACGCAAGCGAGACCTACTTTATCCATTCACGCTCTCATGGCGCTCATGCTCATCGCAGGATCCGGTTCAACATTTGTTTCGATCTCCTTTTGACGGTCTATTGGATAAAATATCATAATATATCGAGTAAGCTGGAGCTCAACCTCGATTTATTTTGCCCATAGCATGAAATCTCTATTGTTTTACCTTGGTTGGTTTTGGATTACAAATGAATCATTTTTTTCCACTCAGATTTTAGTATTATAATGTATAAAGTAAGCTTTTTAACCTGGATTTGCACTTATGGTATGAAAATTTCTACTGTTATGTCTTCGATACTTTCTGATTACAACTGGATTCAGTTCTTCCGTTCAGATGCTAATGTTTTTTTCTCTTCAAAGCAAGTTTGACGAATTCCCTTTTTGACAGTCCATTCGATAATGAGACATAATATATCACAAGTAAGCTCGAGTTTAACCTCGATTTACATTGATAGCTCGAAATCTCCGCTAATATGTCCTCATTGCTCTCTGATTACAAGTGTAGTAAGTTTTTCCCTTTAAATGTTAACATTTTGCTTGCGTCAAAGTAAGCTTGACGAATTTCCTTTTGACACATTCGATAGTATTGTTACCATATCAACTAAGCTTGAGCGTATCCTGGATTTATCTCACTTTCAGCATGAAATCGCTTCTATTATGTCTTCGTCACTTTCTTATGACAACCAGATCCAGTTTTTCCATTCAGACCTTTATATAATGTTACATCAACTAAACCTGAGTTTAACCTGGATTTATTTCATGAAATATCTATCATTATGTCTGCGTTACTTCTGATTAAAGCTTTATTCAGTGATTTCATTTAGAAGCTAACATTATTCTTTCTTCAAAGCAAGCTTGACGAGTTCGTTAATATATGATGGTGAATATCCTAGTTTTCAAGAAGCCGTTAGTTGATGGTAGAAATAGCATGCGTTATGTAGATATTTAGTAGCTTTTCTGATTGCTGTTTTGTGCTTGAGTTTTTGATTCACATAGCTTGTCAGACTAGCCGGTTTGGATAAAACTTATATTGCTCTATGTTATAACCCTAGGAGCGTGTGTTATCTCAAATTGCTTCTTATATTGCCCTAAATATGTGCTTCATATCTAGTAATTATACCTCCGTCTTGTATTATAGGTCTGATATCACAGACAGATTGCTGAAAAAGATGACTTGTCGTGTTAGTAACGTTACAAAACATGAGATTTTTGCAGGTAGCTGGTAGCCATGGGAAGCTGAGAGATAAGATTGTACATATTTATAAACGTGTCTAGTTTTCAATTGGAGATGTCCATTTGCATGGTTGGTTAGAACCATAGAACCCAGAACCGTGGGTTCTGGGAACCGTGGGTTCTGGGAACCGTGGAAGGAACCATACCACGGTGACGGTTCATGTAAAAAAATAATTAATTAATTAATGAATTAATTTTCCTAAATTTCCCCCCAAAACCCCTCAAAGCTAGTTTTTGTCCCTCTCTCTCTCTGTCTCCTTCTCTCTTATCAATTTGGGAGATTAAATCATTTGAAGTAAATAATCTAAGTAGGGAGAATCTGCTTTTTCTGAAAAAAAATTGGCATTTTTTTAGCATTTTTTTGGGCTATTTTTGGGGGCTGGGACAAAAAACAAATTAATTAATTATTCAGTGCGGTTCACCACGGTTCTGGGCAAAATTTTTAAAGAACCATACGGTTCATTGTACGGTTCTCAGAACCGTGGTGAACCGTTAACGGTTCATTGATTCTATGGTTAGAAGCCAGTTTGAATCAACCTTAGATTTGCCATATTACCCATACTTATATAACTCGATTTTTGTGCTTTATATATAGCAATCATACCTCTGTCGTAGTCTATGTGAGATTGCTGAAGAAAATTGCATATCATCTTAATGGCGCTATGTCATAAACCCAATCTCCTTGGATCTTTCAGGTTGCTGCTTATATTGCTCTATTCTTTTGCTTTTAAATATAGTGAAATCACACGTCTGTCTTATCTTTTAGACATATTGCTGCAATAGATGACTTTATCATCATGTTAACAGCCTTACAAGAGTGAGATTTTGCAGGTAGACGGTTGCTATGGCGTGCCGGGGGTTTCTGCAGCTTATTTTGAAGCTTCTAAATCTGCTGTTGATCATTGTTGGAGTTATTATGATTGTCTATTCTTTGTGGATGCTGAAAGAGTGGCACACTCATCCTAAGCCGCCATCGGTCGAAACAGCTTCGTCCATGGCTGTGGCCAATATGCCATTTGGAAGTGCCCCAAGCTTGCCCAACACCCAAATAGAAGAGAAGGTTCCAGAAATGAGGCTGAAGAGACCACTGTTACTCTTGACTTACAAGTCTAGCCTTGAGGACCATCCTTTTCTTCCTGCTCCCTGGTATAGCGCTTGCTTGTACATAGCAATATGGGGGCATTGGCATTAAGGAATTAGATTAGGAAGCTTTATTCTTACATATCAACTTTTTGTAATTTAGAATTTTCTTCAAATGGATGCTTGTTGACTTTGCAGGTAGCAGCATCTTTACATGTTTTGTGCAATGTGTTCTTCTATAGCTATTATGCTGTATTTTGAGGTTCATGCAAGGGAACTGCAATAAATCACGCAAAAATGGCTATGTTTTCTATCTATAATCTGGACGGCTCATGGTCTTCTTAAGTGAATAGAACCATTCAGGGTCAAGTTCTATTCATGTTGTGTTTTTAGGAGAACGTAAATCGATAAGGCTCTAACCTAATTTGATAAGGCCTTTTTACCTATACATTTACACATTTTCCTTTGATGTCTTTTTAGTTCCTGCTAGTTCAGTCTCTTGTGGTCTGCTCTTGAGGTTTGCCCAGTGTCTTATTGAAAAGAAGCTCTGTGCTTCTCATCGAGTCCATTATCATGAAGTAAGAAGCGTGAATCTTTTTTTATACTCAACTATTGAGATCATGTTGCAGGTTTATTTATGGCTTCTTGGGTATCGGCATCTTCGTAACTTTGATACCATTTTTGGGATACATTGCTGCAGAAACTTCTCATGGCTGTTGCCTTTCATGTGTATCCTCTCCATTCTTGCTATCCTGAATATGAATCACTTCGGGATGGACTTTCAGTCATCATATTTCCTAGCTATTATCTGGCACTTAGGAATACAGTGGCTGTAGAAGAAACCTCTAGTACTTGTTATTTTCTCTATATCGAACACTATAGAATACTGTATTGGTGGCATGTGAAATGTTATTAGTTGGAATCAGTCTACATTAAGAGCTTCCAAATATTTTTAGAAACTACCTCAAGAGTCAATTGAGTAGTAAAGTATCACAAAGCCTTTGCATAAATGAAGAAGAGTAGCGTTTTTTGCTTTATAGAGTAAATGAACATGGTTACTTTTTTTTTTGCTTCAATAGATTTATTGTGTGCGTGTTAGCTTCTGAAGGTAAAAACTGGCTGTGGTCATCTTATGAACAAATGATTAGAGGGAAGCTTGTCTTGTTCACCTTAATTGTGCACAGTACACATTCTTTTTGGGGATCGTCCTCCTATTGCAGGCTGCAATCGCTGCTACAATATTTTTTGATCATCATTGGGAACAGGTGAGATTTTCATCTTCATTAACCAATGCTTGCAAATTTGTTTCCTACATTTTTGCCGATTTCATTTGCCTTCATTAAGGAGTATTCAATATTAAAAGCTATTTTTGGAACAGGATATTCCCAAGGACCCAACCGGTGAATTTGAACATTTGAAGGATTTTGTGATGGAGAACTTTAAGCTTTGCAAGTGGGTGGGACTAGGAGTTGTCGTTGTTGAGGTAAGAGGACATGTTTGACACTACATAATGTTGTGGTAGAAGCCAATGACATGAAATATTTTGTCAGAATGTTTTACTTTTTGTTGTAAGCATTTTGAAAAGTGCTTCCATTTTTGGCTTTTTGTAAATCTTGCTTACGCTACGAACCTTGCCGCTTTGTTTTAGTCCAATGCTTGTTTAGCGTATGCGAGAGTTTTGATGTGGCTAAATGTATAATTAGTTTGAAAAAATTTATAGTTGAACTCTAGCGACGATCATGATCTACACATATGTCAATCCTTAAAAATATTGTTTCCTAATCGACTTGTAGTTGCTTGTCTCATACGAAAGGGAGGATTTGGAAAGTATGTATATGATGAGATTATCTCCCATGGATGACAATTCAATCTAAAGGTGTGCAGTTGCATAAGAGATCTAGATGCATTGAAATTTGAAGATGACGATCTTCTTCACATTGACCTCCACTCCCAATTAGGGCAAAGAGAGTGCAAGGTATTAAGGTGAGGATACTAGAACCACATTATTAGCATATAGTGAAATAGAGATTAGTACAACACACAACCTACAACCCTTTCCACCATCTTGATCAATGTTAGATGCCTGGTTCGAACCTACCAATTTGATTACAAACTGCATTTGAATGGTTTGGCTAGGTTTGAACCGTCGAACCGTTCGAACCAGTTTTAGGGTTTTTGTCTTTTTTTAAATAAGTAATCATTCTAATCAGGCAAAGCATTTACTTCGTGGAATGGGACCTCAATGGTTAAAGATGCCATAGTTAGCGTCTAGTGGATGGATTGTGGAAATTGGTGCAATGTCATGTGCCAAATCTAAGCAATTAGCAATTACAATGGAAGTAAAGCTAAGAGCAAGAAAAGTACAAAGCATTCAAGATAGCATATTCATAGAAAGCTAGAAACACAAGATCTCCATAGAATCACAATAGAAATGAAAAGAAGAGTACAAAGCAATGTAAATGAGCATGGATTCATGTAGATAGGGCACATGAGACCTAACAATGGGGATCCCGATGGCTCACATTCACAAGGAAGCTAGAAGCTCTCACTTGCAAATGAGCCAAAAGATTCACAAAATGATGTCTCTTGCCTAGTTATAGACAATGCTCTTACATAACTTAACTTAACTATCTTGAGGGATAGTTAGCCCTTGTTAAGTGTTATTTAGACTACATTGGGCCCTTATTGGCCTATTATCCTTATTAGTTACTTTGAAGGGCCTAAAGAGGGAACCGCCTTGTTCTTGAGGCTAATAGCTCCTTTTGGGCCTACAAAGCTAACAATGGATATTATAGTGCCTTGAAAAGCACTGATGTACTAAAAGTACATGACACTCCCTACTTAAACATTTTTATCCTCAAAAATGAATCAGCTTGTCGTCTTGGTTAAGTAGTCATGATTATCGTCCAAAAAATTATGGCCTCATTACAAATCCAAAGCTGTCGAATTGAATCCATTTTGTTGGCTTCAGACTGTAATCCTTGTTCCCATGAAGCAAAAATGATGGTCGAAGAAGAGGTTGATGAAGCACCGTATTGCTTGTTGGCAACCAATCTGTATGGAATGGACAGAGTTTATCACCGCAATATCCTCTTTTGTCTGCTTCCTTGACATCATAACAAATTGGATGATCTATCCAATTCCTTTAGGATCGTATTTTGGCATTGCATCTGGCTATGTTGGTCTAAAGATTTTGTCATGTTGTTCGGTAGTCACTTTGTTGTTCAATCCAAATGCTTCAATGATAACCATAAGCATTTGAATTGTTAGGATCCCACATGAAGGAATTATTGGCATGATCAATTTCCAATATAGGGACCAATACGTTTTGATTGATCATCTCTGGAAATGACAAATGATATTCTGAATGGACATTCATTTCCAAGAATATCGAGTGAATGAGATGCTTGCAAAGAGTGATGATATCTCGTTCACCTAAGGTCTTTACGAAAAATCTTTCGTAGATCACATCATCATGTTCGAAAATATTGATATCTCCAATATTTTGAACCACAAACTGGAAACTGTGATATAATGGATCTTTGATTGTTAGTCCCATCTCATAGTTAGGACAATTTCCAACTTGTATAATACAAGTTTCATCACATTTAGTTGTGCACTCTATACTGAATGTGAAACATTCATATATGTCTATTAATCTCATTTCACAAGACGTTCGAGACAAGTCTTCTGGTTGAATGTGATGTGATAGTTTTTGTGATTTCAAGGAAGATGGGGTCCTTGAGTGATTTGCCTCATTGACAACTTCATTGCCTGAATGGGCCTTTGTATAGCTCAATTGAAAATCAATATTGGAAACAAAAATGTTGTCCTCATAATCCTCCGCATCGTCTTCATTATCCTCAGCTGATTTTCGGTGTCCTTGCATTGACATTGTGATCGCATTTGGAATTGTTTTGCTTGGTTCAAATCGGGAATCACATTTATGTTGCCGATCTTGTGTACATTCCATAGCACTGCATAAATATTGATCGGCCATGCTTGTAAATTCAATGGGAAATCAAGAGCTGTTGATGAGATTGGTTGATCTATTTGTTGAACAAGTTTTCACATTGATAGTTGTTCTTCTTCATCATGTTGCACTCGTTGTTCCAACGTTCCCTTGTCATTTTCAAGTCCGACCGGATATTCAATATGACTCTGTAATACCTGTTTTCCCTTGTCCATGTCAATTCTCCGGACATCTTGAGAATGTGTCACATTTTGTGATGGAGATGTAGTTGAAACGATGTAGATGGCTCATTACATCTTTGATCAGCTCCCGCAATTTTGTCTTGTCCACCAGATAGGCTAGCAAACAATCTTTCCCGTTTCACCTCATCAGCTTGCCGATTTTTTTCCATTCCTTGCAACATTGTAACTATCAGATCTTGTGTGGCCTGTAGTTTAGTTAGTGTGTGATGTTGTTGGTTCGGAACCTGCAGTTCTTGTTCTGATTGACATGAATTCAGCTCCTCAATGTCACTGTCACTGCTATAAGCACCACCACTTGGATTGTGTTGACTGATATGGTAAACTTGTTGATCATCATAATCATCAAAATGTTTTTCGTTATGTTCCAAATACTCTCCATATGACACTTGTTCGCATTGATTGGATTCGCCGCAATGATTGGATTCGTCATCGCTGTACTCATAATACTGATCTTCAAAATCATAGTTAGATTCATCTTCATATTCAGAGTCACCGTCATCTATATACTCAAAATTGGAATCGACATCCATCTTGACAATTGAAGGGCTGATAAGTTACGGTATAGTAAGCTGAAGTTTATGTGCAATGGACTTTGATAAATAGCTGAAATGCTCTTTTCTCCACCCACTTAAAACTCAGAGTTTTGAAATTGAAAAGGCAAAATTTTGTAGGTCACATAAAACTGAGCACTTTTGCTTTTTACAATATTCAATTCTGAGCTCAGACGGAAAAGTTATGAGGATTCAAAAATTACTAATGAAAACACATAAATTTTTGACTTAAGAAAAGGGGTCCTGAAGAAAATAAAATTGAAACGTAATAATTACAAGATTTCGACAACTTCTCACTGTTAGACTAGTCGTTCTGATCACTTTTCGTTTCTGCTTCACTGAATTCCGAGCTCAAACAAGAAAGTTATGGGAGTTTGAAGAAAAATAAGGAAATTGAGTTAGGATTAACTTAGGATGAGGGGTTGTAAATTTCCAAAATTGTATTTAATAAAACTTGAAGTCCAGGAAATTTTTGGAGTGCCCGTTGAGGAATAGAAATAACCTCAAGAAAATTCAAATTTAATGGCAAATTTTTTACCGGTTACTCTTATCATGCATTCATGTGCTTGTAAAAGAATATCAGGAACTGTGAGAATTTTGAAGATTTACAAATTTTTTTAAAGTAATCTCGACCGAGTGGGAGAAGGGCCGTGGCAATCTCGACCGAGTGGGAGAAGGGCTGTGGCAATCTCGACCGAGCCGGGGAATGGATGCAATCTCGACCGAGTGGGAGAAGGGCCGTGGCAATCTCGACCGAGCCGGGGAATGGGCGCAATCTTGACCGAATGGGAAAAGGGCCGTGGGATAGAACTCGACCGAGCCGAGAGAGAAGAGGAGCTCAGCAGTGAACCGAGTCAACAGAAATCTCGACCGAATGGAGTTTGCATTACTCTGGACCGAGCCGGCGGATCAGGGAGAAGCGTCTGGACCGAGTGGATTGAACCAAGGGATGTTAGCTGAGCCGGAAGGTCGCGTGAATCTGTAGTCGCTCTCCCTCACAATGCATTGTGATCTGTTCTGCAGAAGGATTTTGAAAGGTTTGTTGTTTTGTTGCGGAATGAGATCACAAAGGAGGCAAGCCAGAGTCTCTAATTGATCCACTATGTGTTGCTAGAGGAAGGTTGTTGCAAAATATGACAGCCACAGGGACGGTGATATCGAGTATTTTACAGGTTTATTATCTTAGCTTGCAGATCTTCACACTTTACAACTGTTACTGCTGCTAATAAGCTGCAGTTGACCGACATCTTCAACCCGACGCGATGAGCTATCATCCAGAAATTGTATGGTCACAGCGTTCTGACAAAATTTTACTCACTGTGGAGCTGCCTGATGCAAAGAACCCTGTAGTGAAGATTCACCCAAATTGCAAATTTATTTATTTATTTATTTTGTTTTTGCATCAGCTGGCATCCATGTATATGAAGTTGTGCTGGAGTGCATCAACGTCTATGTAGCAGCCGCCCGTAGGGATGAGTAGCAAAGACAAGTAAAGAAATGAATGATGCAGGTTCAAAACAATTGCCTGGATGAAGCTGAATTGAAGTTGGTGATCAGGTAAATGTCTTTGTTGTAGGCAATTGAAATCATTACAGATCCAGGAGATTCAGATGGTTTCTGCGGCTGTGGCATACACTTGGAGTCGCCAATGTCTTGGAAAGAGTGGAAGTAATGCCGGGGAAGGGAGGCGCCGGAGGATGTGTGAGCGACTGACCGACCCAAGAGAAGTCGGGGTAGAGATATAGAGGTAGCCGAGACAGAGCTTTTGATAGAGAGGGTATGGACACAAGCCCTTTTTCATCTCCCCGCCCTTCAGATCGGAAGTTCTCGAGGAAATACACTCACATCAGTGACCAATATACTAGTCTTGAGCAGGTGCAACAGTCTTTGAGCAAAGCAGGACTTGAATCCTCCAACTTAGTCATTGAGATGGACTTCACTAAGAGCAACGAGTGGACACGGAAAAATTCTTTCAATGGATGCAGTCTTCGTGCAATTAGGGATGCTCCTAATCCGTATGAGCAAGCTATCTCAATTATAGGCCGCTCCTTATCTGTCTTTGATGAAGACAACTTGATCCCTTGTTTTGGCTTTGGAGATGCATCCACACATGATCAATATGTCTTCAGCTTCTATCCAGACCATCGACCCTGTTCAGGATTTACAGAGGCTTTAACACGCTATTGAGCAATTACCCCACAAGTTCGCCTATCTGGACCAACTTCCTTTGTTCCAATAATTGAAGCCGCCATTCAAATTGTAGAAGACAGTGGTGGACAATATCATGTCCTTGTGATAATCGCAGACGGACAGGTGACCAGAATTGTAGATACTGAAGCTGGAAGACTAAGTTCACAGGAGAGAAGTCGGGGTAAGCGAGGATGGAGCCGAATGGGCGTGGGCGCGCGGCAGGGCAGGGTTAGGGTTAGGTTAGGGTTGTAGGTAGGTAGGGTTAGGTCTGTTTAGGTTAGTTTTTTTTTTAATTATTAAACTTCGAAATGAATAATCAGTAGGCACAAAACTTCAGAGTTGAAGTGTTGAAGTGCTTCTCTCTCACTTGGAAAAATCCAACAATTTTTTTTCAAAATTCTGGCAATTCTGACCCATTTCCACTAATTTGATCATAACTTCCTCAATATTGATCCAAATCACACAAACTCAGTACTTCTGAAAAACTAACAACAAGCTCTATCAGCCTATAGTATCAGATCAATGATTGAATGTGATTTGATAGGTCAAATTTACAACAGAACAGGTCTGAAAATTTTGAAGAAAGAAAAACTAACAAAACTAGAGCTTTGAATCAAATTAGAAATGAAAAACGAATTTGAATGCCAAAATTTTGTCTAAACAGAACTGAAAAATTCAAAGTTAAAATTTGTCAAAAAGGAAGCTACAAATGCAATAAACTTATCAAATCCAATGAAATTCACATGGAATCATCATGAATTTAGGATCTATGCTCTGATACCAAGAAATGTCATGTGCCAAGTCTAAGCAATTAGCAATTACAATGGAAGTAAAGCTAAGAGCAAGAAAAGTACAAAGCATTCAAGATAGCATATCCATAGAAAGCTAGAAACACAAAGATCTCCATAGAATCACAATATAAATGAGAAGAAGAGTACAAAGCAATGTAAATGAGCATGGCCTGTCGATAGGGCACATGAGACCTAACAATGGAGATCCCTATGGCTCACATTTACAAGGAATCTAGAAGCTCTCACTTTCCGGAACGGGCAACTAAGCTTTAGATCTAATTTGCTTTGATGATTTGGTCTTTATAGTTTTAGTTTCTAGTACTAAAATATGAGCTTCTAATTATTATTTGCTTATTATTGTAGATTCAGTTTTCTCGGTTTGATTGTGGTAGAAAGTCACTCTGCTTGGTTTGCCTTCTGGCTAAACACTCGGTTGGCCTCTGCCTGAAGTAGTCTTGGCCGTGTATACATCCTTAGTATGCTATGGCTGCTAGGCAGTTTTGCCACTTCAGCATCAGGCTGGATAGTCCATGAGGTCAAACCCAGAGAACAAAATAAGCATAATCTCTTCATTTAGCTAATTGCTTTCAAAAGGAGCAAGTTATAGCTCCTTGACATCGGTTTAGATACTAAGTCTCTACTTCCACTGGCTTTTAGAATGCATGAGCCCCTACGTACTGATTTTGCATTTGTTGAAAGTCGTGGACTCCATATCAAACCTGACCTGCAGTTCCACTTCTTCTACCCATGAAGAGACTACATCGAGCTTACCTGCAGTTCCAATTAGAAGTTTCATAATCTCCTTGGTCTCGGTTTACAGAGAATGTGTGAGCGAGAAAAGCCAAACCTGCACACCCTTTAGAAACATGCTTCTGGCCTTGCTTTGCACTTTCTTGCACAAAAACTCTGCCGGACTAACAAGAAGCATTAAGTCAGATGGTGCACTTTTTTTACCAAGGAGGTAGATTAGTAACAAGCACCAGTGGACTTGTAAAGAACATCCTTATCACTAACAGGTTTGGGACTCTACAAATTTCGACATAATATAGCTGCCAATGGAAGAGGGCCTGCCTTTATTCTCGAAATTTTCTAGTCTAGTGGAGCCAGTCTTGAAAATGTTGACGATGTCTTTGAAACATGCAGAGTCTATTTCTTGTCTTTTGTCAATAGTCAAATGCCAATTGCTGTTTTCTGACTATTGACTGAGAAGTAGTTCTACCCATGATTTATCATGATAACTTTGATGTAAGTTGACACCTGAGACACAATTTGGGTTTAAAACCTAATGAGGTCATTTTCATTGTAGTCAGTTACATTATGGAAGACATGTAAAATTCTTGTGTACGCATCCTGTAAATGGTGAAACTTGGATGTACAGGCTCTTTCTTTGCTGTTTGCCATGATTTTCCAAGCAGTAGTATCTGGTGCCAGGAGAACAGGATATGACAGTGATGATGATTATGTTGCTCCAAGATCGTACCGCCAGCCATTGCTGAACCGTCAACCAACCCAGGGAGCTAATGTCACAGCTACTTCAGATTCTCGCCCGCCACGAAACGATGCATGGAGCACACGCCTTCGAGAGAAGGTTTGGTTTGTCATAAGGAAATTATTTTCTTTGCTCAAAAGCCCTACAAAGTTGAAGTTTCTACCTGTCATTTTACTTCTCAAGTCAAGGTTTTTGGGAGATGCTTCTAGTGTTTAAAGGTAATGGTCTGATTGATGTACATGCCTACTAGTGGCTTACTTCATTGTCTTTAACCTTCTCAGTATTTTGTGCCTGTTGCAGTATGGTTTAAACACAGCACAATTTTCATACACTGCATCAGAGCCAAGGATGTTGCTACAGCAAAATGGGACTCCCGAGGAGAAAAAGGGATGTTGCAGTATCATGTGAAAGATGATTCTTCTTTTATTGGAGAATCCTGGAAGTACCAAGGTTGAAACTTAATTGTGGAGATTGGTACAAAGTATTCTTGCTCTTTTGTGTTGAAGAACGCAAGTCATAAGATATTGTCTTACTTCTGTTAATAAGCTTTTGTAAAAAGAACGATAACATCAAGCTTGGCGAGTCAAGGATGCACAAGGTTCTTGCAAGTCTTCATGGTTGAGGTGTCGGTGTATAAAGGGGATGGGGCATTTTGTTGTAAGATGGAATGGTGTCTCTGGCAGCCATCACTTACCGTCTGTATGAGGCGGCTTGATGTTCTAGTTTCTAAGCATTATTTCTTTTATGAAGTAGATTTCTAAGTTGATATTTGAGAGTCTACCTTTAGAACAATTCTAAATTGTAACTTTATTGACGAGCACGTTGGTTCTTGCTGTGAATCAGTGCTAAAGCCTCCCAGATATATGAACAATAAATTGACAGTATATTTGCTCTGGTCATGGTGGTGAATGTGGCCATAAATGTGTCTATCTCTTTCTGTTGTGCTCTGTTGCGAATGTGATGCTCTTTGTGGTAGATGAAAATGGCTGCATAATAAGTTTTGCCTGAATTTAGGGTTATGATGTCCTGTCTATATTTTGTCCTGGAATGTTTTCATAGACAGGATGTTGGTGGTGCAGATTGTTTGATTTTATTGTGCATGGAATGGACATGTATGGAATGCTGTTTGTGCACACCTAAAATAAAAAAGAAACCTCATGTGGAGCATTTGTTTTACATGAAATGATCCACACGTACAGAATGATATCTTCCTTACCAAAAGGTACAGAATGGGTATATTCCTTCAAAAGGTCATCCCTTGCCATTCTAAGCTACATCTGTCTTGACATTGCAGCCTGTTACTGTTAACCGATGAATTTCCAATCCAAAACTTCCATTGTTTATACTAATCATAGATGCAGCCACGTCCCGGAATGTGATCTGGAATGTGTTAGCCGATCACGTTCCAGATCACATTCCGGAACATGATCTGGGATTTCTCATCATGGTTTCTTGGAACGCAAATTGTTTTATTTTATTTTGGTGCCAATACGTGTATCAGATTAAAGGAGTTTTCAAGAGCAATTCAGTTACCTAGTTTGCGAGGTGCAATACTGATACCAATATTGCTATTGTTTCTAGATACATTTCTTCCGAACATTTATAACTTTTGGTTATGCACGATCACTCAATTTTTTAATCTTGTATGTCTATGTGCGGCTCAGACAATTGTAATGCCAGAGGTGAGGATTGGATTTGTTGACCAAGAGGCCTGTTATTGTTGGAACTTGGACTAAAACCATTGAATTGAAACTTTTCTTTATGCTGGAAATTTTGCACTAAATATATTGGAGGATTGACATTTTTTGCAAGCGTTTTTGAGTCTGTAATGCCGTTTCTGGAAAAAACGGGCTAGTAAACAAGTAGTTTTTGTGCTCCACTTAAGGGCCTACTGCCTTGGATATCTTCCACTGATTTTCAGCAAACAGTGCAGGCTTTATCTTAATTTGAAGAATTGGTCTGACCAGCCTGAACAAGCTTGATTCAATTTCTTACTGGGTTTGTGTCTTGTTGTATCACGAGTAAAACGCTCAACTTCTGGAATCATATAGAGCTAGCAAGCTGTTATTTAGAGCATCTTTTGCCTAAACTAGCTATTGCCACAAACTATAAAATTGGTAGGGGTTGCTAGATAACATGGTGAAACAATTTTTTTTAATAAGGAAAACAGCTTAGAAATAATCATTATTTACAATTTTACTGTTCACAAGGCCCTGCCATACATAGTAGTAGGCATGCACATGGAGGAGACCCCAGTCAATAAGAGCTAGGTAGTGCTTGACAAGAGGTTTGAATGGAGTAGCATTTATGCTGACGTAAAAAACCAGTGCACGGCCCACCACCCAGTCCAGTCTACAACATCCAGAATCCATATGCTGTTTGAAGTAGATGATAAGCATTTGATACAACCTGGTATGGATATAGATGAATTTTCCTGACTCGTAAAAATGAGTCGATTCTCGCATTCTTGACAGCCCAGAGCATGTAGTTTTATTGCCCAAAAACAAGGCCCTTTCTTCAAAAACAAAAAATAAAGTAGATTAACTAGTTTAAAACGACCAAAGTTTTTAGTGTCCCACTCATGTGCATATAAACAACCTCCAAAACTTCCTAACAAGAACCTTCACCACTTTCCCATGCCTGCCGGTCTCATACCGCACCAAGCATCTCTCAAGAAGCTTTTCAATTTTCAATCTTTTTGAATATCGCCACTGCTAGAATTCCATGGCATGGGTCTTCATATTTGTCTTTAGCTTCTTCTCCGTTCCAAGCTAGAGAGTGCTTGGACCCTTTTGTAAATAGAAAATTAAATAGCATCTTGTAAGTAGGCACTTCTTCATCATTAGTACTTGTACTCAGATTATAATAAGATATCATTATGTTCAAGTAGGATCACAATATATCTCAATTGAAATTTATGATGCATATTACAAAAACTATGCAGTTTATTGAGATCTTTGCCAAGCTTCCTCCACTTCAATTGTGATAATTAAACTTTGTTTTTGCTCTATTGTGATTTCTAGTCGTTCATGATGATTTATTGTAAACTCCAGATTCAATGGTGCCCCCCACCTTTTATAACAAAACAATAAAGTTAGCATTGCTTTGCATTCAGAATTGTATTTCATATTCTGTTTTCCAATGATAATTAAACTTAACAAAACAATAAAGTTAGCATTCGCTGCATATTCAAAATTGTCCTTTATATTGTGTATTCTAATGATCATTCAGCAGTTTCAAAAAGCATTTAATTGCTAAACTCATTATAGGTGAACACTGTTGTCATATGCACACCTTGAAAAATGATTCACAAAAACTATTAAAGGTAAAACCATCTTAATCAAATATTTTTGGAACCTCTTTGACATTTCACTACTAGAGTTTTAGCAAACTAGAAAGATTCGAAGTCCTTTCGAAGAATCTTTGAGCCCCTATAAGTCATGTTGTAAATAATTTCTTGGCTTGATCTTATTTTATTATGCTACAATACAACATAAAATGTACCTTTGAAAATACGGAGTTTTGAAGATAATGAAAATTCCCGAACTTAATGATCTTGGAATCTAAGAACTATGAACAAATTGAAACACTAAAGATATTGGAATTGAATGCTCAAACACATTCTCATGTTAATCATTACTTAGTGATAGTTATATGTTCAATGTAAATACTAGTAAAAATTATACACATTCCTTTGATAAGAGACTCTGTGGGTGTGAAATAAGAGCTTAGATAATAGATACAAAGTAACATAATGCATTCATATTTGGCTCTTTCTATGTTCTCACAACTCATTTAGAAGATTCTATATTTAGAAAATGCGATTTTTAAAGCTAGACTAGAAGTGGATCATCAATAAAATTTGAAGTGAACTATGGGATGGCATGTGATATTGGGATTTATATTATTTTAGATTAGTTATGATGGGATCTAAACACGATAACGTACTGAAGTTGCAAATTATTTCTCGGAACATTCGGACACCAAGGTGCAGGACAAGGTTGACAAGGCAATCCAAAATTCCAAACAACAGGTCTTGTTGCTAGTTGGACAATTGGACTTAGCAGCATTGGAATGCGAATGACCTCAAGTTGAATTAGACACGACCACCCTTGAACGTGATTCCTACTTACAAACCCAAGTAGCTGATCGTCTAGTCACACTGGATGAGATCAAATACTTGTTTTGCAAAGTAGAAACCTACCATACTACACTGGTGGGATTTCAAAAATTTTTTGATAAACTCAGAATGGATACAGAGTTGGATTCAGGCATGGAACAAGGTGGAGCCCCCAAAGTCCAAGAAGAACATCCAGTTCCACAGGCAACGCAAGCAGGTCCATCTTTTTTTCACGTATCGAAAAACTTGGATTGGTCGGTGTAATTTCGTTAGTGAAATTGGATTTTAAAACATTAATAGACAACCACTCATATACAACTTTCTAATATGATGCAACATTGAAATTTTGAAAGATACTGTAAATAGTATTTTGATAGGTAAATTTTTTCTATGTAGCAGGAGAAAAACCATGATGCATAAAATATTGCATAATCTCGTTCGTGGTAAAACTAACAACATATGTAGTGCAACTCTAGAAAACTAGACAACATAAATAAGCACTTAACAAGGTACATTAATAAAGCAAAATTTGAAGGGATAAGCTTTAACTAATCAAGATTGGGTGGTACCTTTTATTAGTCAAAATGTACATGAGAATCTTGTGTCCTTTAGAAAGAGAAAAATTTCTCTAATACCTTGGATTTTAGGAAATTGTCAATTAAAGACACGTGCGACCTCTTTAAGCTAGACATTGGTTCTTTTACTTTTTAAGTTTTGTAATATATGTAGGTGAGTTAATTTCTTAAAGATCTTGTCTTTGGAGAACTTTTATGCAGCGAAGGAGGAAGCGATTGAAAAAAATGGCATATATAAGGTGTATGCATATTATGTATTTATTTGTACTACATTGATGTGCTAATAGTAACTTCTGTGATACAAAATGAATTTGTTCCGTGCATCAGGTGAGATACCCTGACTTATGAAATATTATATAGTTTTGTTGGTGGAAAATCCAACAACATTATGTAATGGATATCACCATTCTTTGGTGCTGGCATATGGGCATCCCTACAAACATCAACGAGCACCTCCACATCCATTATCTCTCCTTCCACCAGCTAATAATCTCAAATTTTTGTTGGCTATATGCTCATTGCTAGTATATTTTCACAAAATGTACCAAGTACAACAAGTGAATGTAATTTTTGGACATACTTAAGTTGTTATGTAGGTTGTTGAATTTGCTGCAAAACAATTTCCAAGGCAAAAATGTCATTACATTATGTTGTTAGATTTTCCACCAAAAAATTATGTAATCTTTGATGCATCAAGGTTTTCCACCTACTAAGTAAAATAAATTTATCTATCAAAATACTATTTTTCATTTAGAATGTTATATTAAAGAGTTGTATATGAGTGGGTGCTATCAAGTTGCGTAATTTTTTAGAATTCAAGCTACATATTTTCACTAACAAGTTTACACAATATTTCATACACCCAAATTTAATTTCCTACAATCCAAGTTTTTCAATACATGAACAATATCAAAAGCATTACTATCATTCAATGCAAAATACATTTCAAAAGAAAAAATAACAAAAGACACAAGCATGGAGACAAAAAAGAGAACTCTCTTCTTGAAGTTTAGCAATACAACTATAAGGTCTTTAAGGCTAGAGTTATATTAAGTAGTGTCATTGGATTTGCCACCAAGAAAAATATGTAATATTTCATGCATCATGATTTTCATCTACTACATGGAGCTTGAAATTTATCCATGAAAGTACTATTCTACATTTACTTACTAGATCTTACAAAAGTTGAGATTCATGGTTAGACTTTTGAGAGAAAAAAAAAGTTGAGATTCATCACTAGTTACAAAAGTTGAAGTTATTGCTAACCTTGATTTACAAAACTTTAAGACTCACTACTTACGTTTATTATTCTTTCACTACTACCTTATTGTATGCATTTCAAACTCATTAATATTTTATGTACGTGCAGGCCCTTTTCATGCCTCCCTATGATGGGGTTTTAGAGGCTTGGAACGGAATTTTGTAGATCTACAATGAGTAGTCGTATGTAGTACGGGTATCGATCCAAAGGGGAGGGTAAAAGTTGTAGTGGGAGTGAGAATCTAGGCTACTAAGGGTGTCAACCTTAGTGTGGGATCTAAAAGTGGAATAGAGCCTAGATTTGGGTGTTGTTTGTTCTTTTGCTTTCTTCTTTTTGTTTGTTTTTCTTTTCTTGGTTTCTTTTCTTCTTTTCGGTTCCTTCTTAATAAAACTTTTATTCTCATTCACATTGAACATAGAACATAGAAGAGAAACTTCCTGCTTTTATTAATAAAAGATGGAAACCATCAGAGTACAAAGGAATGCATCTTAAAAGCGTAAAGGCTATAAGGCGAATTGAGATACTACAAAGGAATGCATCTTGAAAGCGTAAAGGCTATAAGGCGAATTGAGATACTACAAAGGAATGCATCTTGAAAGCGTAAAGGCTATAAGGCTAATTGAGATAAAAGGCTATAAGGCGAATTGAGACACTGTGAAGGGATCAGCGAGAAATTATTAGCATGACAATGGACTTCAGCATTCGATTCCAATATTGTTCATGTTTCAATTTGTCTCGTGTTACCTCCTCTCCTCCATCCATGCCTTTTCTCTCTCATGATGCGCTTGTCTTCCCTCCCTTGAATTCTGCTTTCTGCCATTTGATACCTAAATGGCATCCTCAGCCCCCTAACCTCCTCCATCCACTACCATGCAAATTCCAATGCTGATGGCCTAGGGATTAGTACAATTTTGCTAGAAGCGGCTCAGCGCTTTGGATGCTTTTTTTCTGAAGAGTTATGACCATCTGTTTTTTTGCGAAGGGGCTGAGCTGGTTTTGGTGAAGGGCTACTCATTTCAACAGTGCATTTCAGCTGAACGAGGAGAAGCTACTGTGCACTGTGGCCATGAATGCTACTATGCTTCCACTGAGGGCAGAGGCGAGCCACAAAAGCTATCACTGTTTATCATTGTGGGTTGTTCTTGTGCGTGAGTGTCGATAGTCTGAAGTTTAGCCACAACGGTTTTGTCCAGTTTTGGGTCTTTGCTTCTAATTCCTCGTTTTGGTACATGTAGTCTAGAAATTTCAACTTCCAAGCTTACCCGGGAGGTCGAGGTTCTTGCATTCTGGATTGTATCCTTCAGATTAAAGGTATGTTTCCTGGCATCTTTTCAGCTATTGTTTATACTATTATAATTTTAATAATCATGATGCTATGTGCCTATGTTGTATGATCACATTGCATGCTAAACCAGGGGCTTGGAACAAGCAAGGACGTTATCTAAACTAGGACAGTGGGCTGATAACCCTCTGTCCTTTGAACGAGGGATTGGGCTCTAAATAACAAGCCCAAGTCCTCCGGTTGGCACAACTTTTTGTATGTAGTGGGCAAGGGCTGACAACTCTCCACTACATTATAGGTGCCAACGAATGAAACTAAATAACCAACGAGACGGGTACAAGCAAGCCCCAACCTTGTTACGATGCACATGTGTTTGGGTATAAATACATTGCTTGTAGCCGCATCTAAATACTACTTTTCAAACTTGACATTTCCAAAATTGGCCCTAATTTCACATAAAGAATATATTTAATCCATACAAGTGCAAGATGCCAGTGGGTATGAACAAGTTGGGTGGGACTGAACGGATATGAATAAGTTCCCAAAAAGGGGGTGGGATGGTCAAGCACCAAGTATCTATAATTTCGTGTCTCAATCTTTTTGTTTTCTCTTCACACCAGTATGATTGTCATTGAGAAGTCCATGGTTGTTTTACATTTTGTAAATTAACTATTGATACAATCTATGATGCTCTTGATAGAGCCTCAAGTCTCTTCTCGTACTAATGGAGCCTGACAAAAGTTGCAACGTCCTAGATGGTACGGTTAGAAAATAATCAAGATCGGAAATAAACACAATATTAGATCCAAAACCCGGGTGTGTAGCCATAAGCATTATTGATACAAATGATAAACAAGGTGGGGTGACCATAAAAAATGTAACAACATCTATAGAGACCACACCAACAGAAGTGCCACAGAGGCAATATTTCCACCCGAATGTAAAGGTGAAAGAAAAACCACCTCCACCTACAAAACCCATTGTGAATTTGGCGAAATACACAACATTGGAGAGTAGATATGCAAAATTAGATGCATACAAAGAAAAAATGCTACGTCAAAAAAAAATAGTTGAGATAGAGAACAGAAGGTTGAGGGAAGTCTTGGATAGATTGCAAAATGTTGGACTTGACTTGAAGGGAGAAAGAGAAAAAAATGAGTGGTAAAAAGATGCGCTACACCTTGAAAGGCAAGCAGCTATGCACCAAAAAGAGGAAGTGCAGAATCTTAGAAAGAAGTTGGAGGAGGCAGAAAGAATAAATTCGAAAAATATGAGGGCTAAATTGCTACTTTTGCCAACAAACACAAAAGGATCTTTCATTAGAGACTCTTAGAGCTTTGTGGCGTTTGAAATGAACATCTTGTACATACCCTCATTGGTATCATCTGTGTCTGATGTAGTGTATTGAAGAAGGGCCTCTTGTTCTCGACAAACGAATCCTTTGTTTGGTTGGCCTATTATTGAGGGTGACTTTTCAAGCTTTGCCGCAACATGCCGCACTCTGGAAAATTTCAGTGAATCATCTAAAAGCAGTGCGTGTGAGTGTGTTAGATTGGCCGGATTCTATGCAAGCTATCTCCCAGTGTTGTTCAAAGACTCCTAGACAAGAAAAATATCCCCAAGTTGCAATTGGATTGGTTCAATCCCAATTTACCTCTATTAAAAGGCCAAATTTTCTTGTTGTACCTAAAGATACGAAGCTCTTCATCTACGAAAAAGAGAGTCTTTGGGAAGATGAGCATGTTCGGTTTTCTTGAACAAATTGATCCTATTTTTTTGTAAAGCACGGATGGCTATATTGAATGGATCGATATTTGTAGAGATTTTGAGGAATCTACATTGAAGCAAAGCATGACAACGATTTTTTATATGAATTCCGACATTGTATTATGCAGTTTTTGGCCACTGTCTTTTTTATGCACCGAATTAAAATGTTGAGAAGTTTGACTAGTATATCACATATGTACCACTGACTGTATAAATTTTTTTATGTCTGCAGTAAATTTTGTGTACGGTTCTTGCCAAATTTTAGTTGATTGGTCAGTATTAATACTTTACTGTAGTTTGTGTCTAATTGCACATACTTTATGGCATTCCCATGTAATAATTGATCATGTTTAAAATTTTTTTTGATCAAGTACATACATCAAATTTTTTTCATACGTGATCAATTATTACAAGGGAATGTCATAAAGTATGTGCAATTAGAAATAGACTACAATAAACTAAAATTAATACCGACCAATCAACTAAAATTTGGCAAGAATCGTACACAAAATTTACTACAGGCATAGAAAAATTTATAGAGTCAATGGTACATATGTGTTATACTAGACAAAGCTTCAATGTAGATTCCACAAAATCTCTCAAATATCGATCCTTTCAATATAGCCATTTGTGCTATAAAAAAAAATAGGATCAATTTGTTGAAGGAAACCGGACATGCTCATCTTCCCAAAGACCCGCTTTCCCATAGATGAAGAGTCTCGTATCTTTAGGTACAACAAAAAATCTTGGCCTTTTGGTAGAGGTAAATTGGGGTTGAACCAATTCAACTATCTTCTCATATACGAGTTCATGGATTACATCGGCGAGGCGCTTCAGAGATCTGACTTGGACGATGATAGGTATTACTCCTCCCACTTTCTTTTCGTTTCAGTTTCATTTTGCTTTTGTGCTTTCAAAGATGACGACCATTTGCAATGTCACATGCGCAGGGAGGACGAGCTCCTTTGTGTTTGGGAGACTATGTGAGATTTCTTCCACAGACACATCCATGTGTTAGCCCACATGCTGCACCCATTGTGGCGCTCTGCCAGACGTCTTGGCGACATGGAGCTCCACCGAGGATGGGTGGAGTACATTGAGTGTGTATGGCCTGACGCAAGTATTGCAAATATTGTTGCCAGTCTACTTGTTTATATTAGCATAGGCATTAGTCTGTGGCCTGACACATGTTCTATTTCATTTGCCAATAGGGCCGACTCTGAGGAACATAGAGCGAGATATGGTAAAGTTTGAGCGGGGCTTGTATCCTTTTGATCAAGAGCAGTGTAAGCTGAGAGATGACCAGTTGGCGCCTGTGACATAGTGGAGCTTTCATGGCCGTAGTACTCCTGACCTTCAATGATTGGCAGAGAGAGTCCTCGCACAGGATTGTTTGGCTTCCGCCTAAGAGTGAAATTGGAGCGTATGGGCTAGCCATCACACAAAGAAGAGAAGTAGAATCTCCATTGAGCAGTGCAAGCAGTTGGTGTTCGTGAACACCAACCGACGCATGCTAAGACCGCACATGCACACAAGGTGACCGCTTGATCAAGGTGAGGTAACCTTGATCAAGGTGCATTTCAAGGATACTTATCTGACAAATGGATAACTTTGCTAACCACGCCTGTTTGTTTTTTCAAGCAAATGACTTCTGCATGTATAGACGACAACTGCTGCTCCTCAAATATCACCTACGGAGGAGGAACTTGAAGATGATATCTATTGTGAGCTGCATAGGCAGGCAAATGCAGAGGCACGGTCTGCGCGACGCCACAGGAGAGCAGCTCGACATCAGGAGATAGGAGAAGACGGAGATGATGTGTTGTCGGGGGGTGGAGAGGCATTTGGGCCTGGTTACGAGGAGTGGATGGAAGAGAGGGATACAGAGGCACAAGATGAGAGAGAGAGAGAGAGAGAGAGAGAGAGAGAGAGAGAGAGAGAGAGAGAGAGAGAGAGAGAGAGAGAGAGAGAGATACAACACTTATTCGTAGACCCCGATGCTGAGACACAAGAGGAGCCAGTCATTCCTGCACCTAGACGTAGAGGGCGACCTAGACGTTTCAGGGGGAGGGGGGGGAGTGGGTTGGGGGCATTGTCTGTAGAGAGAACTAGAGTATCACAGATAGTTGAGGGCTAGTTCATCGACCCTGAGTTTATAGGGCCGTACGACATCACAGTTGAGAGGGCAACCTAGAGGGAGCAGCAGAGGAGGAGCAGTTGGAGCTAGCCAAGAGGGGGTAGGAGGAAGAGAGAGGGAGAGGGAGAAGTAGGGGACATGGTAAAGGCAGAGGCAGAGGCAGAGGCATAGGCTCACCACAACACATGACACCCTCAGCGTCATCTGCAGACTCCTTGTTTGGCAGTTCCACAGACTTCGATGACTCGAACTTTGAGTTAGAGGACGAGTGTTAGTTGTCAGTGTTTATGAGACATTGTTCATCAGACAACACTGTACTTTTTTACGGCCTTGAGCCTGACATTATATATTTTCACGTTTTTACATTGTGTCTTGTCAGTTTGTGTTTTGATATGGTTTTTTTCAGCATGGTTTACTTCAGTATGGTAATTATCGAGAGAGAGAGAGAGAGAGAGAGAGAGAGAGAGAGAGAGAGAGAGAGAGAGAGAGAGAGAGAGAGAGAGAGAGAGAGAGAGAGAGAGAGAGAGAGAGAGAGAGAGAGAGAGAGAGAGAGAGAGAGAGAGAGAGAGAGAGAGAGAGAGAGAGAGAGAGAGAGAGAGAGAGAGAGAGAGAGAGAGAGAGAGAGAGAGAGAGAGAGAGAGATTTCTTAATGTCTTTTCCATGCCAATGGGCATATAAGACGAAAAAGTACATGTCAAGTGTGTGGTACAGTAGGAGCGTGTGAAACGTCTTCGTAATCGAAATGAAATGAAATGCCAATATACTATACTACGAACATGAAGTAGGTCTAAAAAACAAAGGTCTAATACTGCCAATAGGATAATGATATAACCCTTTGCCGTCAAGTATCGCTGTTGTGGAAGAAAGATGTGATGGGTATAACGCCTGGATGTGGTCTCGATAGATGCTGCTGATGTCGCCAAGAAGGTCGTCTCTAAGTAGTGGCTCTATGGGAAACATAAGTAGTAGAGAGTCACTGTCGTCGCCACTATCATCATCCATCCGTGATCTCCGACGGAAAAAGTATGATGTGATCTGGAGCTGTGTATCAAGGTGAACAGATGGCTGGTGTAGGTCATATCGCAGTAAAAACATATCTCTGATCATAAGTGCAACACATCTTGGGTCATCATATGCTATAAGGGACCGCAATGTGACAGGAGTCTCTCTGAAGAGGCAATGGTATCTCCCTCTGATCTCGTAGTAGATTGGGCATCTGAACAAAAAGTGCTCCTCTGACTCCACCTCAGACAGTGAGCATAACTGGCAGATCCGCTCCTCACGTGGGATGCCATGGAAACGTCCAATCTCAATCTCAAGCGGATGTGATGAGACACGTAGCTGACGTAATGTGAATCTTAGGCCATGGGATAGTCCGGAGTCTAAATAACGTGGTCAAACTGGGATCCCCACGACATCCATCTCCAAGAAATGGTCCTGCAATAGTCGGGTTTAACTCCTAAGTGACCCTGCCATGTGTGGCGAAGGTATGCTCTGTAGAGGAACCGTCTGATATAATCATGTGTACCTGCTGGAAGGTCCGTGATAGATATGTCAAATGTATCCAATAGACGTGCTGCTAGTGAGAACCATGATAAGTGATAACCCAAACCGTGGAGGTGCTGAGATGATATGAGTGCCGCCTGTGGATATCTATGTGCATCCGTGGGAAGTAGCCGAAGGCGCTGTATATGTGTGATGAGACAGAAGATGGCATCAAGCTGTAAGGGTGGAACTGCAAACTCTGCTAGGAGAATCTGGTGTGGGACAGAGGGCTTAGCCCGATATCGATCTACCATATCATTCTTACAAATGATACTAAAGATTTGTTCAGGGTAAATATCTCTCGTTACATTTTATAAATTGATACGACAGATCGATACCAGGTATCGATTTACGATATCAAACTGAAAAATTATACAAGAGCAATATATTTCGTTACTATCTCCAGTATCATTTATCAGATTGATACGACAGATTGATACCGGGCATCGATCTGCGGTATCAATCTAACAAATTGATACCGCAGATCGATACCCGGTATCGATTTGCGGTATCATTTGTCAGATTGATACGACAGATTGATACCGAGTATCGATCTGCAGTATCAAACTGTCAGAATGATACCATGTATCGATTTGCGGTATCAATATGACAAATTTGAATGACAAACTATAGAAAAAGAAGTGTTTTACAGGTGAACATTTCTACAATTTTTCATGAACTTTCTCTATATTTAAAGGAAAAAAACTTAGTATTTATATTTTACATTGCATTCCCTCGACTCAAAAGTGACGTTTATGATAATTTGGTAAGCTTCTCATGTTTATGTTTGTTGGAACAACAAATCGACACAAAAGATTAAATTTAAAGTCGGAGAAGGATTTGTAACTTCAAAAGCGACGCATAAGAAGCGTAGGACTGGGCTTCCTGTTGCTGATGGGGACTCGCATGCAAAAGTGTCCAGCCAAAAAAAACAAATCAAGCAAAACCTTCTGAAGAGATTAGTTATCACTTGTATGAGGCATATCAGTGGGCCGTGATTACAAAGGGCGACAAATTGTGCTTGATCATGTCCCGAAATAAAGGTATGGCTCCGTTTGGTGAAGCCAAAATGCTGGGTCAAGTACGTGATATTTACTATGATGAGGAGGACGACTCAAAAATATTGTTCAAGACTGAGAACAAAGGCTCATTCAAGGAGCTATGTTCTTTGGAAAGCAATTGCAGTGTAGATAATTGCCTCCCTAAGAGCTTAAGCTTGGAGATATCTGAGTGTATCGGAAATGATGCAGACCTGATACATGTTTTTGCTAAGTGTATGACACATAGCAAGCAGGCTTCTGCCTCAGTTACTGTTGTAGAAGGGGACATCGCTCAACCGTTAGGACGTGCCCGCAACAAGATACCGTGTCCGAAAGGAAAGGGCCCAATGTCTATCGATGCTGCAGGGTCGAGCTAGGAGACCAATGCCCCTGAAGCACCTGGTGTCGGCATTGGTGTGGGGGCATTGAATTCGTAGCAAAACCTGATCCGCGAAAAGATCAAGCATGAAAGATTGGTCAGCCCCAAGACCATGGAGCTGCACATCAAGCAACTGGAGAGGCCACCTATCGATCCAGTGACTAATACAAGACCGCTTGAGGTGAGAGAGCCGCATGAGCTCCATGTTCATAATCTAAAATCGAAGATGAAGATTAATCCGTTGGCAAACGTTCTTCCATTCATTGTAATGATTATCAAAAAGTGTAAGGGAGATTTAGTCATGTTATTGTCCAAAAATAGCCAAAATTGGCAAGAATTGATTGTAAGTAGATTTCACATCATCTTATCTTCATTCCAACTTTGTAAGGGAGTGCTAGAACTGAGATTATAAGTCCATTTGTTGGATTAAAGATCTAATTTGAGTGAAACACTACAAGAAAGAGACCTTAGTGAGTTTCTAGAGACAATCAAATCCATTTCTTGGCAAGATTTGTTTGAAAGTAGTTTTCACTTCATCTTATCTTCATTTCAGCTTTGTGAGGGAGTGATAGAACTGTGATTATAAGTCCATTTGTTGGATTAGAAATCAAATTTGAGTGAAACACTGCAAGTGCGAGACCTTTGTGAGTTTCAAGTCAATCAAATCTATTTCTTGTTTGTAGAAGTCACTAGTAAGATGAGATCTGTTGGAGCATACCTTTTAGAAGCTAGTGAAAGATTGAATTCTATAAATTATGTTATTTGGAAGTTTAGGATGGAGTCACTCTTGGTGCTCCAAGACCTTTATGAGTTCTTGATTGAAGATGGAAATGAACCTCTAGGTGCACAGGAGTTGGCTAGATATAAGAAGAGATCTAGGCTTGCACTTCATTGTGTGAAGATGAATGTGAGCAATGATTTGTTGAGAGAAGTATCAGCATGTACTAGTGCTAAAGAGGCTTGAGAGTCTTTAAAATCAATCTATGAATCTAGTAACACTTCAAGAGTACTCATGATTAAAAATCAGATTTTGCAAAGCATGAGGAGAAGTGAGGAGAGTGCACATGATTATGTACTCAAAATCAAGTCTCTAAATAGGGAGTTGGCTTCCATTGGAGAGAAGATTCATGATGGAGAGCTTGTACAAATTGTTCTTAATGGTCTAAGAGATGACTTCAAAAATTTGGTCCAAAGTTTTGCCAACCAAGACACTTTGCCAACTATAAAAAAACTTCACAGTAGTGTATTAGTGGCTGAACAGTGTAGGATGCTCTATGCAAAATCTAGGATGAGTTGCTTGTCTTTGCATGATGGAGATGAGAAAGTCAAATTCTCATTCAAGGGTAAAAAGAAGACCAATGGAAAGAAGAAGCATCCCAAAGAGGCCAAAGAAGAGGATGATGCATCAAGCTCAAAGGACAAGTCAAAGCAAAAATGCTTCTTTTGTGAAAAGAAGGGACATTATGCATCCGAATGCTACAAGAGGCTAAGAGCAAAAGAAGAGGAGGAAAAACAAGGAAACCTTGCATATGAAGATGATGGAAATGAGGAGATCTCATCTTTGATGACATCTACATCCACTCCAACAAGCAAAAGCAACTCAAAGGACACTTGGTGGATTGATAGTGGGGCTAGCTCCCACATGACTTTCCAAAAGGACACATTCTCAACCTTAAACTCTTTCAATGGTGTTAGTAAATTTGTTTCTTTAGCAAATGATCTAGAATGTAAGATAGATGGTATTGGTACCATCTCATTAAGTCTAGGATCTAGCAAAAGGATGGATCTAGACAATGTCGTTTTTGTACCATCAATTACCAAGAGCTTGCTTAGTGTTGGACAACTAATGGATGATGGTTTAGATGTTCACTTCAAGCATGGAGTTTGTTCCATCATGAAGAATGATAACTGCATAGCAAATGGTGTTAAACGTGGTAGTTTGTTTAAGTGGATGCTAAAATTGCTATGGCAAAAGAGGAAATCATTTTTTTAAATGTACACTCTTTTTCTCATGTACCAAGTAGTGATGATAAGATGCTTGAAACATTCTTAGATGTTTATACAAGAGATGCTTGGATCCATCTAGTATCTTGTGTGAATGAAAGTGAAATCAACAACCTTGGTGTCAATGATCTTGCAAGGATTGAGGAGGAGCAACAAAGTGATGGAGATCTTGAGGATCCACCTCAAAGATCAAGTGCTCCAAGAAGATCCACAAAGGCAAGGGCCGAGCCTTCAAGGCTCACTTATCTTGGCAAAGGTAATTAAGGGGAAGATTCTCAACCATTCACTTTCAACACTTTTCTTACTTAAATGCTTGATGAACCATTTTGCTATGAGATCTACATGAGGCAAATCGAGGTATGCTGTGAGAACTACATGAGGCAACTTGAGGGCTTCATCAAGAAAGAAGTTGAAGATAAGATGTGTAATGACTCATTTGAGAACAAGTTTTTATGTCTTAGTGATCTAAAAATTGTTATGAACCAATTAAGAGTAAATTGGTTGTTTGATCAAATGAGTGCTCTCGGATTTTGGAAGAGCAAGAATGAGTTAATCACTCATTGTTTTGAAAAATGTATTTTTTTTTTGGAGAGGCAAATTGTAAGCTTCTTATGACAATAAGTGAAACATCCTTGAAGGACACTTATATTCATAAGCAAGTATGTAACCTCATGAAGTTCAAGATCACTTGTAATTACAAGATAAGGAAACTCATGCTTACTTTTGATGGTTTGTGGACTAGTCATTTTAGCATGATAAATCTTGGTAATAGTAGCAAATACATGTTTTGTGATCTTGATCAATTTAATTTTCACAAGACATGGAGACATTAGATTTCCGTCAAAGAAAAGCATCAAGATCAAGGAGGAGCAAGTTTCAAGTTCATGCATCTTCACTCAACATGAAAGAAATCAAGTACAAAGGTGCAAGGAAGAATCAAGACTCTTCAATTCATCTTGGAGGAGATCACGATCAAAGAAGCTCTATCTTGGATATGATGATAGATCATGTCATCATCTTTAGGGGCTCATTAGTCATCTTCTAAACCTGAATATGATTCATTTCTAATGTTAAGATCAGGTCTTAGAATTGTATATAGATACATTATTGTTTCCAAGGCTAGATTTGAGGATAAGTGTGAAAAATAGCCTATTTTGGCAAATCTAGCCATGTAGAACTTTGTAAATATTGTGTATAATTGGGTTCCACACATGGAAGACCAAGATGCCATGTGGCAACCCACTCTTAATGTAGATTAGGTCAAGTCCATAGGGTTGGTCATGTCATTTTGGTAGTGATTTCTAATTTATAGGATCTAAATCCTAGATTTAAGGTGAAAAATTGACCAACTAGCTATCTACCAAACATGACTCTAGGAAATAGACTAGGGTTTCATTTTAGGACAAAAAGACTGAGTTAACTTCCTTATTACATGCTGGAAATCCACCTAACTTCACAAAGGAAGTCGAATTTACTATGTATTCCAAGCTCCCGTAGTGAGAAGATAGAATTTTTTTAAAACTCATTGGCAATCTCAAGCTAGTTCACTATGTACATTGAGATTTTGTGATCCAAATGCAACCAAATCAATTTCTGCTTGTTTCTCAGCTTGAAAGCCGTACTAAAACCTGTAGTACACACGTGTGAGCTCATATTTCAATGTTGATCAATGCTTTTGATTGTTAATGCTTGTTGTTTGTCAAATTGCCAATCTAGATCAACTTTTTGATGACTAGTTTTTTAATAGATTGTTAAGCAAGCATCCAATCACTCTTGTGGATCTTTTGTAGATCCATTTATGGTCCTAAAGTACAGCACTTTCACACACGGAGCCCCGTGGAAATTCACACTAGGGTAAGTAAAATCAAGTCTAAAAAGTGGGTCAAGTCAATCTGGTAGTGATTCCTACTTTATAGGATCTAGAACCTAGATTTAAGAAGGAAAATTGACCTACAAGCCACCTACTTGGCATGACTCTAGGAATGAGGCTAGGTTGGCAAATTAGGGCAAGAAAGCCAAGTTAACTTCCTTGTTACATGCTAGAAATTCACCTAACTTTACAAAGGAAGAGACTTTTGGTATATATTTCATTCTCCCATAGTAAGCACTAAGATTAGTTTTTAGAGCTCATTGGCAAGACTCGAGTTTCTACTCTATGTACTTGTTTCTTTTTGGATCCAAGCAAGATCAAAGTCATTTGTACTTTGTTTTCAGTCTATAGGCTATACTATGTACTATTCCACACGTGTGAACTGTATTTTGTGTTTGATTAATGATTAAAGGTTGCTCTTGATTGATAGATGTTAATTTGTTGATCTAAATCTAGTTTGAATTGTTTTTATAATTGATATTGTTCCAAACATGTGTGGACTGTACTTTGTGTTTGATTAAAGATTAAAGGTTGATCTTGATTGATAGATGTTAATTTGTTAATCTAAATCTAGTTTGCATTGTTTTTATGATCAATCAATCAATCACTCCTCATTCAAGGTCCAAAGTACTGTACTTTCACATTCAACACATCACACAATGGAAAATGAATTAGTCAAATGCTACCCAAGCATCTAGCCATAAGGTAACCAATGACAAGATTAAGCCATTTTACCTGAATTTGAAGGCAAAGTTGAAGCAGCCCTCCATTTAATACTTACCAATTGTTTTTTCTCAAAGAAAGCTGACTTTCGATTAGAAACTTTTTACAAAGATACAAAGAAAATCATAGCTTACATTAGCATAAGTTTATCCGCCTCTTTAAAAAGTAGGGAGGAGATGACAAAATCATCATTCCCAAATTCCCTACTGTTTCTATTTGACCAAATGTTGAAAGGGGGATGTAATCCATTGCCCATCAACTCCCTTTCTAAGGTTCATAAGTTTTGACAACCCCTTATATAAAATAAGTTGTGACAAGGGTTAATCTGGCCTAGCTTACCCAAAGATACCAAAGCCATTGCAATAATCACCGCACCAAAAACAATCAAATTCACATGGGCCAAGGACAGATTCCAGAATTGTTGGGGTCTTGTAAAACAAGGTGTCAAATTTAGACGCTCACCAATAAGCAAACATAATTCACCTAAAATGGGCTCTGGAGTCAACTTCTAACAAGCTAATAAATCAATAAAAAAATGAGGAATTCCTTAAAAAAAACAAGTCATTTCAAAATGAATCTTCGAAGCTGTATTCCAACACAAAACACCGAAGAGACTAGAAGAAGATTATCAAATCTATGGGCTAACCTGGCCAACCTGCTAACATTCACAAGAATCGTCCTCAGAAATTGGCCTTTGTTTCTTTTCTTATCGAAATTGCTGGGAATTGCTTCTTGCAAACGTCTGGCAAATATCAAGCAAGCAACTTTGCTTCTCATAACCCTACCTGTCGTTTTAGGTCTACCATCACTGTGAGTGATGCTGTCTAAATTTTCACATTTATTCCCTTGTTGCACTGGCAAGATGAGAGTGGCAGTGCATAATTCAACCTTTGTCGACATTGGGTTTCCAAAAGTGGCTTCGCTTGCAATAATTTCTGCAGATTGGACAGCAAACACATGCTCGATGTAAGTGAGAAGACTGTGCCCCTTCATGACATCAAACGAAAACTGAAAATTTATGTGACTTTCAACCAGCTCTAAGGCACTTGTCTCCGGATCCACTAGCACCATTTCACCCGCAAAAGCGTATCCATAACCTGAATACTGTGACAGAACAAGTGCAAATGCTCTAAGTAGAAAACCACGCAAAAGTCCTGGCAACCATGCCGTAGCCTGGGTGAGAACAGTTAACAGTCTAATTCGATCTGGTTTTACTCGCAGCGCCAATTGTATGACTAAGAAAGCAACGTGAGATACATGAATAACATCTTCAAGGGGGCCTACATTCAGGCCTGCCCAAATCTTGTAAACAGTGTATGCCAGTGGCATTACTTTTGGAATAATATCATTTCTTGACACAATGTGTACAAAATGACGTTTATAGCACGAATTGATATGCCTCGCAAGTCTGTAATCAGCGAAGAATGGACATCCAAAAGTGTAGCATTGAATCTGCGCCCATAGATTAAGTGTGTCAAAACTGATCATTAAGAAATAATTTATAGCAAGTGAAACCTACACCCTAAACTTCAAACCCTAGATTGTGAGGTTTTCACAAAAATCGAACAAAGGAACACAAACATTGACTTCAGTTCTACCTGTGCATGGCACCATTTTCCTGTTGACTCCAGGAGACGCAGAGCGAGCAAAGAAGCAACTGCTCCACCCAAAGAATGCCCAGCAAGGACCACATTTTCACCTCGCACTAGCAGCCGTCGGAAGTACTGCAGTGGAATGCTTTTCGCCCGGTCCAAAAAGCCAGCATGCGCTGCTCCTGGGGCCAAGCTAAGCGCACGCTGAAGGAAATTCAGATCTACTAGGGCATCACTCACATCACTCGTCCCGCGACAAGCCACAATCAAATGACCCCTGGTAAGACTGCGAACAACCAACAAATTTTGACGGCAATTTTCGAACCCTGCCAAATTCAGTTCCTCTTCTGAAACAAAATCATATTGGGCAGACGGGGGTAAACCGTACTCGCGGCTCATGACTTCCAGCTCTGCCTGGGGATTGTTGCTGTAAACTAGTGCTGACAGGATTATTGCATCCACTAGCCACAGAGGATGTCGATCGCCCTTGATTATCCTACTTAGACTTGCCATTTGTTCAGCTAGCAACGCTCTTATCCTGTTCGTATAGCAAAAGAAGCAGTTTCACGTCCAAATCCTATACGTATCCCAAAATTTATGCCTGATCACTTCGATCTTATTCATGCCGCATTGGAATTTGTGGGCCAAGGCCCGGATCGAGTCCTGTGCAAATGTCTCATGCCCCATGAAATTCAATCCATGTTTTCATTGGTTGGGGATGCCACTGGGGCAAAATCTGAAAAATTCCAGATGTACCGGGATGGAGTTCAATTGGTCCTCTTACCAGACCAGGGCCCTAGGGATACACAAACGCAGGAAGGGCAAATTCTTTTATCGATCATGAATGCTTGCGCTTCCTCATAATTGCCAAAAAACTAAGAACCGTGCTGAACTAAAGCACCATTGGCTGCAAAACCACAGACGGACTCAGTCAGAAAAGTAGTCAACGGTTTTCAGATAAGCAGATGCAAATTAATATAGACAAGAACTCAAACAGACAAATTATAGCATGATAATAAGACTCGTCGGATGCACAGACAACACAGGTAATGCAAACCAACTATCAAGAAGCCTAAATATACAAATTAATTTTTCAAACAGAGATGATTCATTAGAATAGCATATTTTAGACTGCTCGATCACAGACAGACAACACAGAAACCTACTCTCAAGTCGAAGACGACCAATCCTTCCTCCTACTACTGAAGCTGCGTTTGCCTGAATTCCTCATCTTCAGAACGTGTATGAAAGCAATCCATGAGGTTTCATTATGAAAGGAAAGCGAGAGAGAAAAGTGAAAATGAAGGAAACATGAATGAATGAAAGAAAGAAAGAAAGGGAAGCACGAAATCAAGGATTATCGTCATGTCAGCATCCATAAGAAAGGGCTCCAAGGCCGTAACGGGGACCCACATCCACTTTCTACTGCGGCAAAGACATGGACATTAGTCACTTCATATAATGTGTCATTGGTGTTGGCTATGTAATTGAGTGGTTGGGCATGTTCCCCACGAGGTGGGCTCTTGTTGCATCCCTAACTCACTCTTGCTAACCTTCAAGCGAGTCAATCCTACACAATTTAAGGAGTATCCCCACGGAGCTAACTAGCATGTTGTTGCATCCCTAACTCACTCTTGCTAGCTTCAAGCGAGTCAATCCTACACAATTTTAGGAGTATCCCCATGGAGCTAACTAGTGCTAGTTGGCTTGGAGCTAGCAAGAATCAGACATAACAGTTATGGTTGCTATTGTCTAGAGGATCGATGTGTGGTGATGGTGAAATCTTCCATGCCTAGGGATGAACATAGTTATTTGTTCTACGGTTGAGTGGAGAGTTATACATCCAATATTTTAGGTAGATTGGGTCACTTGGTAGGATTTGATTTGGGCATGTGTGATTATGTGTGATTGTCGGTGGATTTCAAAGGTTATATAAACAATGTTCTTCTGTTACACAAGCAAAATCAAGGTTTTGATGGACCTTTGCACCAATATTTTTTACTTTTATCCAATGCTATCATCAATGCATGCAAGATCCTCATTCAAGGCTTTGACTCTTAAAATGAAGGTGTGAGCACTTTCCTCTTCCTTTTGGCTACTTTGGAAGATTTGCCTTCTTAGGGTTGGATGACTCTTTCTCCTCTATCTAGTGATGCTATAGTGGTTTGCCCTAGCTTATCCAAAACTTGCCCTAAACTAGTCATAATGGCCAAAATTGCCAAGTAAAGCTAAAAATAAACTTTTGAATGACTAAGTGACTAAGTGAATTTGGACCCAACTCCAAAAATGACCATATGCACTTTATTTGCTAGTTTGGCCCTTATTAGGCTCGATTCGCCAAACTAACTAGAAAAGTAAAAAACTAGTTGACACATCATACCAATCTTTGTTATAGGCCATCTAATGCACCTTGAATGGAATCAATGCTTTATTGCCTCACAAAACTGCAAAACAATCATGTGGAGATACCAATTCCATAAGCATCGAATATGGTTTGCAAAGAATTTCCATTGGCTAGCTTAGTCAAGGCAAAGCAAACCCATGTCTCCAAAGCTACACTCTTTTGTATTGTGGTGTCTTTCTTGGACATATGGGGTGAAACTCATGAGCAAATGAATTCAAATGTTACAAGCGACACCTGCATTCGTTCCTTGAACATCTTTTTTGTGTAAGACCCAAGTAAGTCCACAAACTCTTGAATGTGGTGGTGCACCCACACTTTCCTTTGGGAACATTTTTTCTTTTTTGCTAGATTGAATATTGTTTGTATTCGCCTATGAATAGAAGCACTCTCCTCCATAACATGCAACAAATCCACATCATCATCATCATCAACTGAAAAACTAAGATTTTAGACTCATCCATGGATTGTGTTTGACCACTTGCTGCAAGCACAATAAACAAATATTGGTATATTAACATATGATTTGGTTTTGCAATTTATGTATGTGGATTGTGTTGTCTTATAATTTTCAAGTATCAATAACCACAAGTTCTCTCTCTCTCTCTCTCTCTCTCTCTCTCTCTCTCTCTCTCTCTCTCTCTCTCTCTCTCTCTCTCTCTCTCTCTCTCTCTCTCTCTCTCTCTCTCTCTCTCTCTCTCTCTCATGGATAGTACTTTATTTTGAAACTGCTTTTCCCCTTTTCAATCAGTAGCACGACTAAACCAAATTAGTACCAAGTATTACCTTGAAAATAAACCTTATTAAGGCCAATTTTTTTTTTTTTAATTTGTTTTGACGGTGGAGATGTATTCACTTAGAAACTAATGGATAGGATTCACTCTAACATTGCTTCTTCTACAAGCCAATGTGGATGGGTTTAGTGAGGCTTATCTAGAGTAACCCACAAAACAATATATACATATATATATATCTATCTATCTATATATATATATACATATATATATCTATCTATATATATATATATATATATATATATATATATAAGCTTCTCTTCTCATTTCACCTCGACAACAAAAGAAGCAGTTGTGAATACTATTAGCGCCCTACAACTGATTCCAAAAAAGGCTCTTTTGGTATCTGTTTTCACCCTCTTGATTTCCATCTTGTTTTTCAATGCATGAATATGTTATGGTCATGTTTACTTCAACGATCTAACTCTTGAAGATAGTTTTTTGTTATGATGAATGCTATTGCACTCAATGACATGTGATTGACTGTTGTTATTAAAGCCTTTTTTTTAACTGAAATTCGCTTTTCCACATCGGTTCTGGATTGCGATCCAAGGCTGACTGGATTGCGCCCACAAACACTTCATAATATTAAATTTTTCTAATATAAATTTGTTGTCCCACAACTATTCTAGATCGTGATCCACTGCTGACTGGATTGCGCCCACAAACACTTCATAATGATGACAAATGCGTTGGTTAGCAAGAATACCTTCTGCCTTTATGGACAGTGTCATGTCCACGACTGGTCTCGGGTAGCATGTCCACACTAGGGATCAGTAGACCAACGACCCGTAAGTTAATTGTGACTATAAGGGAATTGGGACCCTTATGTGTATAAGGTAATAATCAATGGTTGTAGGCCTAAACTCATGATGGTGGATTTGTATGGGTCTATCAGTGAGTCATTGGAGACCTGGATGACATGGCTCGGATAGGCTGCAAGGTGTCAAGTGAGGTGTCGTAGTGCACTACTAGTGGTGCATGGGCCTTGGTGGGTATAAGTATACCTATTGAGCTCTCACTAGTGTATGCTTGATTGCAAGACTGGTAGCAGTATGCTGTTGGAGTGAATCCTCATTCCTTTTTGAGATTGATCCATAGCTTGGGGGCTAGATCCGTTCGATCTAGGATTGGTTGAGTTGGTTTGTCCACCATCCGTTCCCTTTGTAGTTGCTTGTTTGGTATGCTTAGAGTAGGATCGTTGGTTTAGAACATTATAGACAGCATAGGCGCATACACATTTTTTGGCATTTTTATTGGTGATAGGTGCGGCCCACTGCTGCTGGGGCAGCGACTACATATAGTAATCCACTCACTCACATTTTGGGTGCATTATGCTATTATGACAGTGCTACAGTTCACTAAATGAATTTTATTGGTTTTCATCTTCCAATAAGCGATTGATAGATACTCTATCCAGGCTATTTTTTAGAAGTTTTAAGCTTTGTATAAAACTCACAACTTTCTAGCTAATATGGTCTTGAAAGTTTGCCGATAGGGTTATTAGGGCTTTGGCTTGAATACTCATAAAGCACATGGACTTGTGCGTGAATATCGACATCTTATTCCACTATTTGAGTTAGTATGGCAAGGATGTGCCCTAATATTGTCTATGATGTCCGCGCTTGCTCTAATGTTAGGATATTTTCAACACGGCTTTGTAGGACAATATTGTCTCATGTGTAACCTATATGGTTGTGTAATAGTGTAAATAGAGGCATGGCTTTCTTTTTCCGTATGGCATGGATTTTCTCGGGAAATTAGGCATGGGGTATTCTGGAGGGATTGGTATGGTGTGGATTCGCCCTAATCAACACTTATATGTCCTAGCCTTCCCTATTGTTTTTTGCATGTCATATATACGATGGCTTTAAATACATAGTAGTGTTATGGATACGATTTGATAGCCAAAAATTGATCAGTACGGCGAATGCCCTGATACAGTAAATACAGAGCTCGACCTATTGCCAACAAAAAATTATGAATGAGAAGATTGACTAATCATGTTTAATGATGACTAGTATGCTGATTAGTGGTTTTAACTTGTTTTGTATATGGATAACAACTAACGTCCAAAGAGAGAGAGAGAGAGAGAGAGAGAGAGAGAGAGAGAGAGAGAGAGAGAGAGAGAGAGAGAGAGAGAGAGAGAGAGAGAGAGAGAGAGAGAGAGAGAGAGAGAGCTTACATTTTTTAGCATTAAAATTTTGAATGGGTGAAAGTTTGCTAGAACAGTAAATTGATTGTGGGGTACAAAGGATCTGAAATAAAGTTTCTTGTTTTAAAGTCAATGACATAATTAAACTTTTTTTGTCTAACCTTTTTCCATTAAGTCTATATTGGGCCATTAACTATCTGAGATAAATTGCACTACAATGTTATATCTCTCTTCTTTTGTGAACCCTAAACCTTAATAGACACGACAAATGCAAAAAAAAAGTTTTGCTAGCAAGTGGATAAAAACCCTAAACCCGTTGCTCATTTTGGTGCAAGATGTAGATATGAAAAACTCAATAACATGAGTTAATGTATTGATGTCACCTTGAGCGGTGATTTATGGGAAATGTTTTTTGCCTTTGTATTTTCATGCGAAATGTTTTTTGCCTTAATGTTTATTTTTCCAGAGAGCAAGAAATCCCCACAAAAAATCTCCTTAAGTTGTTGGATGATTGCAAAAATTACAGTCTTGGGCTCCTAGGGGAATTGACATTGACTAAGAAATGCTAATTTTGACATTGTGTATGCTATGCTTTTGAAAGCCCTTTGATTAGGGCTTTTGGATCTGTAGGAGGAAACAAATCTCTTGTAAAGAGCTATGCGCTTCTCACTATTTTCACAACACAGTCCAATGAGCCTTTATAAGGGGACTCCTTCCCACCATGCACCTTCATGTTCATGATTCTCATCTTTATCACATCAATGAGGTTGTAATATATGAATGCAATGAAGATTGCACATAAACGGACTACAACCTGAGTGCCAAGTCCATATCTCGTTATAGTGTAACATATCAGACTTTTCTTGATCTGATTGTGTGTGGATAACTCTTGAGAAAAGCATCTATGTTCTCTCAGTTTAGATGACCTTCATCCTCTGTGTCTTCAAATATGAAAGCAAAGTGATGGATTTAATATTCTTTCCAAGTCCCATCTCATCATAAAAAATGACTTGATGTTGAGGACATGTTGCCTAATAAGCCAACCTAAAGCCTTTCTCTGGTGAGGCTTGAGCTGAACCTACACTCCTTAATGGCCACATTGTGCATTAACCTCAAATGTGTTAGGCAAGTTGTGAGAGACACAGAGAGAGAGAGAGAGAGAGAGAGAGAGAGAGAGAGGTTAATGGGATAAGAGTGTGGGTGTGTGTGTGTGTGTGTGTGTGTGTGAGAGAGAGAGAGAGAGAGAGAGAGAGAGAGAGAGAGAGAGAGAGAGAGAGAGAGAGAGAGGTTAATGGGATAAGAGTGCAATATATATATATATATGTATATATATATATATATATATATATATATATATATATATATATATATATATATATATATATATATATATATATATATATATATATAAAAGGTGTGTGTGCGCTTGTGTGTGTTTTGGAGGGTTTGCGGATCCCAAGGCAACCCTAACCCTAGTTAATAAGTGAGAGCTATTTGGCACCCTGCGTGTGTAAGTCCAACCCGATGATCACATAGCTATTTGATAATTAGAAAGTCAATAAAAGGACTTTAGGTCTTTTTGCTGGATTTTTAATGTCGCAGGCCTATATGTCAAGTTTGTTAGTAAAGTTGGGACTCCCACCAAAATTGGTTCAAATTCAAATTTAAACTGGTTCCCTCCAATTTCGAATGGGTTCCCACTATTTTTTAAGTTTGAATAGTTAGGGAGGTAGAAATAGGCCAATAGGATTTTGAGGTCAAATCCCTCCTCTCCATTATAAATAGTGGCAAACTCGAGTTGCTCCTCATGTTCAGATGTTCATTTCAATACAAGCATATTAGCTCTCTTATGAAATGGACTTGTGAATATCCTTGCTCTCTAACTTTTTTTTTCCATCTCTCATGTTTTTGTTGTATTTGCTCATTGTTAGATCTGAATGTTATTGGAATTGTATGTTCTTATGCGTTTTGTGTGTGTGTGTGTGTGTGTGTGTGTGTGTGAGAGAGAGAGAGAGAGAGAGAGAGAGAGAGAGAGAGAGAGAGAGAGAGAGAGAGAGAGAGAGAGAGAGAGAGAGAGAGAGAGAGAGAGAGAGAGAAACAAGTATCTATCTCATTGTGGGTTGTAGGGTTAATGGATGTAGTGTTAATGTCTAGGGTTAATGGATCTTAGAGTTAGATGTGAATCTTCCAAACATGCTGAATTTTGAGATATGCTATTGTTTTCATGGGAATGAACCTACACGTGACAACTAACTTCATCTCCTTGATGCTTGAGATGCTTGGATTTTGGGTTGAGAATAGGCTAGGAAATCAAACCCAGCAATATGATTGGTAGATGGTTAGGTCTTGTTTTGGCATGAATAGGGTTAAAATTGCATTTTAGGATTAGATTGAGGGTGATTTTGCTTGATTTGAAATCCAATTCAATTGTTGAACAGGGATAGCTATTTAGATCACAATTCTTAAGATCCATTTGGATCTGAAAAATCAGAAAAAACAATAAAAATTGGTCAATTTTGTCAAATTTGAACAAAAATGAGACAAAATCGTCATCAGATCTGATAACTTTTTATTCTCTTACAAAAAATCTTCACCGAGTTGCAGGAAGCTTCGGTTTCACTCACAGATCCTTCAGATTGATGGACGAAGATTAATTCCCAGCAGATTTGCAAAAAACATCAGAAAAATCATCAAAAAACACCAAAAAACCCTAAAAATATAAAAAAAAAACCTTCACCTGTTTCACTGTGCATAGGTGTGATTCAGATCTATCTACTACTAGGTCAGCGAAGATTAATACCAAAAACTAGAAGGCCAAAGTGACTGTTCATATAGTTGCTGGTAACGTTTTGTGAAAAATTTACAACTTTTTGCTAAAATATCAGTTCTCTAAGAAAAACCTTCGCCAAAGTCTATGTCAATTCCACTTACTATTTTTGATAACCAGTAAGTTGGGCGAAGGTTTCCCAAAAGATCAGTTGTCATATTGTAATATTTTTGTCAGAAAAGCCTATTTTTTGTAAAAATACCAATATTACTCTTGGTTCTTGACCAGATCCTTCGCCAAGTTTTTTGAGGATTTTAAATATAGTAAATAACCATTTGTGAGTTCGGCAAAGATTAGATCTGTAGTGGTTTCTTTCCTTGCCTATCCTCAACCCAAGATCTAATCAATCTAGCATCAAGGAGATGATAGATTGATTAGATTTCAACATGAATGGAAGATCCACATCTACTCTAACATCCGGTAATCCTAAGCATTAACACTACAACACATTAACACTAAGATCCACAATGAAGATAACTTACTCTTTCTCTCTCTCCCTTTCTCTCTCATAAAAAGTATAAAAACATGTAATCCCAATAACAATTAGATCCAACAATTAGCAAACACAACAAAAGCACGAGAGATGGAGGAAAAGTGATAGAGAGCAAGGACATTCATAAATCCATTTCACAAGAGAACCAATCTACTTCATTGAAATGAAGATATGTACATGTTTAAGAAACTCGAATTGGTCTCTTCTTATAGTGAAGAGGAGGACCCTGGCCTCAAAATCCTATTGGTCCATTTCTGCCTCCCTAACTCAAATTTAAAAAGAGTGGGAACCATCCAAAATTGGAGGGAAACCCAACTTTATTCACTAACTTGACATTTAGGCCCTACGAAATTAAAAGCTCCGCAAAAGGGCATAAAGTCCTTTTTTTTACTTTCTAATTATCAAATTACTATGTGATCATTGGGTTGGACTTACACAAGCAGGGTGCCAAATCCCTTTCACTTATTAATTAGGGTTAGGTTTGCCTCGGGATCCGCAAACCCTCCAACAGTATCCCCTACCAAAAATGTTGGCGGTCCCACGACACCTACGAGATGCAATTACTGTGGGCTTTTATTTGCATCACGTCGAATATTTATTAAATGATACTGCACCTTCTCCATGAAATCGAGTCGGACAGTGTTGAAATCTGGGTTGTGCGACAAAAAACAACGATGGGCTCCGACGATCCATTTTGAAGTCGTCTAGGCTGTAAATCGAGATTCCCAGGACCCTCCCATTATTGCAGCATGGAAATATAATCTGGCCACCAGCAGCTGGTCCTTAGTACTATCTGACGCCATTGTCTTATTCGAATTGAATGCCAAAGTAGGAAGGCAATCATTCCATCTTGTTGCAACGGACGCCAAGAGAGTTAGATCTTTTGCGAACAACGCCGATTGCCTATCTGTTGGATTGGGAGAGTGGATATACTCCCGCTGGTATGCTTGTAGGGCTCGATGGAAGTCTACTGAGATCTCCCAGCTATAAGGTTGGTGGATGATTGGCCAGTTCAGCATATGGATGGTAATTTTATCCATGGCCAATCCTAAATCCTTCCACTTATTTCTGTACAGCATTGGTACGTAGTGTGGATGTACACGCAATTGGCGAGGAATGGCCACATAACTTCTGATGGATTCTAGAGTTTTCTCAAAAACTGTAATTCTCCAAGCCGGCTGCTCTCTCAATGCAGGTATTTTATCCATTTCTTTGTCGGTCTCAATTTCAGAGGTCCTCGACGTTGATTGGTCGTCTGAACAATGGTGTGGGCCTTGAAGTTGATGGACCTGTCTGTGTCGCTTGTGGAGCTGGCTCTTCTTCTTCAACGTTGGGGGCTCCACCTTGGTCCATGCCCACATCTAACCCTATATCCATAGTTGTGTCGTCTTGGTGCGGAGGGGAGAACTGCGGCATGAGTGGAACTGGAATTTGAGGGTTAGACTGCAAAACCTAAGCGCCAGCCTTTTCATATTTGTTGATGGCCAAACTAACATTTAGGGGCACAAAATAAACATTTTGTTATTTCTTACTTCTATAAGTTTTCTAGCTCAGTTCTTTAGAGTTGATTAGAGATTGCTATTGCGCTTACTGCTTATCAGTAGTTGCGTTTGTTGACAGATCCTCTGCTTGGGAGGATCTGTTTACTGATCTTTTTCTTACGTCTTGTTCACAAAACCATTTCTAGGTTGGTTCTGCCTGTTATCAGGCTTCGTGGGCATTCATTAGATGTATTCTTGTTATTACAATGCCCAAACCAGACAGAATGGACTAATTAACGTTGTAGTATTGTCTTGCCTGTCAGAGTACACTCAAGGTTGTTCTCTCTTGAAAGCACTCACACTCAAACAGAGATGTAAGCCATGAACATTCATTTACAGATTAGCGTGCAGTCCAAATGACTGTTCAACAGTTTCTATAGCTACCTACTCTAAAAACGAGTTACAATCAGATCCTAAACATTCTACATTGAAGCTACACCTGCATTAATCCACAGAACTTAAACAAGAAACTAATCTACAACATTTTAGAAGTCCAAGAATCAAGAAACCAACTAGTCTTTTGATTCTTGGACATTCCAAGAACATCAAGAACAGTGCAAGAACTACACCACAAACTCAGTCTATTTAGTTTACTTGAATGCTGATTCCTACATTAATCCACAAACAAGAAATGAAAACTAATCCACTCTACTATCCACAACCACACACAAAGGATGGAAGGGCAAGATCATGAATGCATCACTCAAGAAACAAGCATGATCAAGGAGCTCAATGGATGCACCTAACTCGTGGAGGCTCTTCTCATTTCAGCATGAAGTTGATACAATACATAAAAAGCTCCTCTTCACAAAGAGAGAGTGTTTTAAATAAGCAAAAGAGCTCTTTAGGTGACATCCTAGTGGCATTTCCACATTACACAAATTACAAGTAGAATAATGCTCTCCACTAGAAGTCACCATTAAAAGATAGTTCACTCTACTTTCTTTAAGAGGGGTCTACTTGCATTTATTACTTTGCCTAAAAATACTAGTTCCTACATGGTCATTCCATCTTTCGGAATTCACCATGAGGCTTACACAGTTTCTACTTGACAGTACTGAATAGTATTTCTCGGCTCTCATACTCGGCTCTCAGTCTTCGTTTATCTCGTCTTCTCAGAGACCTCTTCGGTCTAAGGTGAGAGGTGCTCTTGGGTGGCTCTGGCCAAGCATCTTGGGGATTCGTCAGAATCAGCCAACATTATCCCACCCCTAATGTGTTGCAGGACCCACTACAACTCATATGAATGATGTCACTTTGCTAATCTCCCTCACTACTTCATTTGACACGTTCATTCTGATACAATGTAGGGCCATCCTTGCCCTCTTCTTTTATTTTTGGACTTCTTAGAGCATTTGTGGCTCCTCCTCAAGTCCTTGACCTTACAAATTGAGGATCTCACACGTGTATGAGCATATCATTCCATACAATATCCAACATGGATCAAATCAATGTGATTTTGATCCCTCTTGGTTCAAAAATCCCCTAGATTGCATAAAAAATCAACTACACTCTCAAATCTGAATTTTTCAAGCAATTTTTCATCAACATTGATGCATGCAAATCATCCTTAGGCTAGCTATGATACCATGCCAAAATTTTCACACATGTGAAGAAATACAAAACAATGTGATTGATCTTCTAAAGTGTGTGTGATTGCACATGAATTTATCTCTCGATTGATGCAAACAATCTAACTAGACAATGTCAAAGCAAGAGCACCCAAGCATGCATTCACCATCCATCAAACTATTACTCACATACTATGAAACACTTGATGAAAAAAAATAAGTATAAAACTTGGTTGTTCTTGGGTAGAGAGAGAATACATAGTAAATGCTCTCAAGTAGAGAGAGAATGTAGAAAGAATTCTAAGTGTTGGAGCTCTAACTATCATAAAAAACTAAGTGTTAAATGCAAGCTCTCACTCTCTCATAGAGTGGCTCGAGATCCAAGATAGATGGGAACATAGATCAATGATTAGACCACTCTCAAACCACCTCTTACAATGATTGGACCATTCTCAAATCACCTCTTACAATGATTGGACCATTTTGATGCACCTCTTGCTCCTCTAGGTCCACATGGTCAAATGACATTATGAGGTGCATAAACCTCTCTCTACCATCATGCCAAGTGTAAGCAACCTACATAGACTTGAGCTATTTTAAATCATAAAATGTTCCAAAATTAACCACTAGCATATTTACAAGTGTACATGGAAATTTGCTAGGCCTAACACCCCAAAAGCGAAGATCCTAGATGGATATCTTTAACATTTTTCACACTTGCAACCGAGCATAGCCAAGATCCCATTCGAAAAGTGGAAAATTGACTTCGTAGTTCTGCTATGTCTACCTGTTCGTTATATGCAAGACATATATATTATAGTTGCTACAAACTATCTTACCAAGTGGGTGGAAGCTAGAGCAGTAAAAGAAGCCAATGCCAAAACCACGACATGCTTCCTATATGAGAATATCCTTACTTGATATGGATGTCCCATTGAGTCTGTAAGTGATCGTAGAAGTCATTTCATGAATGAAATGATCACTCACCTCCTTGCCTCCCATCTAGTCGCTCATTGCAAGAGCACTCTATTGAATTTTGGAATCCCCAATTTATTTCTTAGCTCTATGAATATTCCAATTTTAGTAGCTTTTTGAGACCAAGCTGTTGAATCGATCTTTAGATCAACCTGAACAAGTGAGAGAGGAAGAAAACCTTACGAAGAGGAGAGATGGTTGTGAAGGAGGAGGTACAGCCTCTCACGTGCTCACCGTAGTGTATTTAGGTGTTTAGCACAAGGAGAAATGCGGATCAATATGTAATCTTGCCGTGGACCACAAGATTAAGCTTCAAAGACATCGACTGTGGAGATTTCAGTGTTGTGGGTCGTACCTATTGGTGAGCTAAAACTTAACGGTCAAGCAACTCATGCTAGACAATTTTGCTCTTATTTGGACCCTACTGCCTACCTTCCTTTGACCAATGGCATACCATCCATCACAGGTGCCCTTCTACGAGCAACAGCCTCGTTGGTCACAACGTGTATGACTGTTAGCTCCGCTCGAGTAGACAGAATCTCTAAAATTTCCTTCTGTTACCTTCTCAGCTATTTTGACACTAACATAGCCTAGCCCCTACCTACCTACAACTAGGACACTCTGGTTCACAAAGAGCTATGTCTAGCTCTTAGCAAGCCCCACAAAGTCATTGTCGGTGGCTTGCTAATAGATATTATAAAAATCTAACTTCCAGATCACCAATCCTAGCCAACCGACCTCACTTCGGTCCGCCAAACACTTTTGAAAAATATCCTTGTCACCTTAAGTGCCCCCAACCCTAGCCATTCTACCCAACTACAAGATACTACCATAATAATGACAACATCAAGATGGCTTTTAGACAAAAATTACAAAAACGTCTTTACACTTGCAGTTGTTTGTAAAAAAATTTATGTTTAGGATTTTTCTTATTTTTATGAAGTTTTTGCTTGTCCGCCTATTCGTATACTTTTAGGTTTGTGTTTTTTTACATTTGAGGAACTCTCTTAGGACCCCTCCTGAACACTTGATCTAGCCACTTTGCAAATGAACACTTGATCTGGCCACTTTTCAAATGACCTTCCCCCATTTTCAATCTTCAGACCGGCTAGGTCAATGTCCCATCCTTCGACATCGACACCTTCCAAGACCAATTACTGGAAATCGATATTCCTGAATCAAGCCAAGACCAAGCAAGCCTATCCCCCTCTCAAAAAATGCTTCATGAGATGATCTTTTTCATTGAGTCCGGTTGAGGTGCATCGCACAATTTTTCAAGAACATTTATCCCTAGTGCATAGCTCAATTTCTGTGTTCTTAACCTCCTTTTTTGAACATGCAACCTGAGGGAGTTATAACCTCCCATTTGTTAAAAAATGAGATTTGAGGACCACGCAAAGATCTACAACGACCTCCATGCATGCGAGGTTGCAGAAGATGCATCTATAATAGATCAAATTGGATTTTCAAGGGCTATCTATCAAGCTTTGACTCAAGACAAGAGCTCATCTACAACAAAAATTATGATAATCCAAAGAGAAGCTACTTTTTCAGTGTCACATGAAAAAACAAAGTGAAATTCACTATGAGAGACAAAACCAAGCATGTTGCTCTCGAGTAGAGAGAGAAAATATACTCATACTCGAGTGGAGAGAGAATAGACCAAAAATGTATGTGAACCAAAATTGCATTAACTCTCAACTTCATTATTTGTACAAAGAGGGAGCTCCTCTATATAGTGATTCGAGATCCAAGAGGAGTAGAAATCAAGTAAAATGATTGGACCTCTTACATAACTCCTCTAACTTTGATTGGTCTAGTGACTTTAGGACCCTTGATTATGATTGGACCAATTTCATAGATCTTTTGCTTTTGATTGGTCACATGACTTCATGACAACACATAGGAAAGTGTCACTAGCCCTCTACTATCATGCCATGTGTAAGAAGCCTAACCTACCTCGAGCTACATTTGTTAGGGCATTTTTTGACAGGAGATTGGTGGTCCAGTTAAAAAGTCCTAAAAGGGTCAAGGGGCACCACTACTATTGGTGGTTATCCCGTACATGAGTAATGGAGGACCTGCCACATCCAATCCTGGGGGCTTCCTTTGTTACCCTGTGCTCTTGAGCCAATGAGAATTTTTCAGGCTCTTAGAAGTATGACTATAAGGAGGGGGTGTTAGCACTTTTGGTTCAATGATCATTAGCTTTCTAGGTTCATGTTTTCATAAAAACCCTCTGATTGCTAATTCGTGCTATGATCTCGCTAAATTCGGCTTCCAGATAGTCTTTAACAGTTAAGAGATAGGCTTGGTATGGTTTAGGGCACCAACAATTGTTAAGGTCTGCCTTTAGCTCTAGGGTACTACCTTTAACCTTTGGGAGTATGCCTTTAGACCCCTAGGGTGTAGCTTGACTTGCAAGGGTTCATCCTTAAAAATCTTCTGGTTTTAATCACAAAGCGTAAGGTACTACCCTTATGGTTTAGGACGTGCACCGTTAATGTTCAAGATGCTATCTTAAAAGTTTAGGGCCGACTTCTCATTCTAGTTCTAGGTCCTGAGAGGGATAAGGCCTCGAAAGATGAATTCTGTCCTTCATTTCAGGGGTAGTTCCTTCGAGTTTTAGGATGGGTCCATTGTTCATGACTAGCATAGGGCTCAATGCGAGATGATATTGTTGTAAACTGCAAGGACTGGCTTTTAAGTGTAGTACCACAACGAGGTGTAAGTACATGCCCTTAGGCGGATATGAATTTTAAACACCAAGGTTACCCATAGCTTTCGTGATGGAGGTACTTAACAAGCATCAGTGCTTGTGTATGATTGTGGTGTCTTGACTCACATATAATGTACAAATAGCTATGCTAAGGGAAAACTAGTCATCAATGTTCAAATTGTCGGTTGTGCACATATCACTACTAAATCAGGTTTTTAGCTAGTAAAAATGCTACATGGGCTTGAAACCATTTTGCTGCCTAAGATGTACTCGTGGGGTGCAAGTTATACACACCGCCTTATTTGATAAGTTGTGGTATTTTGGCGGACCGTCAGGCCCAAGTATTTCGCTAGGCAGTTCCGACGACAGGTGTGACTAGTGCGACGCTTAACCAAGGCGGTGTATTTCAACCACGGATGGTGGAAGGCCCGCTCTGGTGTTTCATAGAGGTCGGGGTCTAGTTGACACGTTTCATAAATCACAAAAATGAAAAAACGCTTCCAAACTTTGACGGTTTTGTATGGTAATTTAACTAACATGTCTAACCTAGCAAACTGTAAAATAACCAACCCGTAAAAAACACATTAATTCAATACTATTCCTGGCTACAATCTTTCTTGACTTCAATTAGTGCGTTGAGAAACAAAAAATAATTCACACAACAGTTATTATGCATTACGATAAATCCAACCCGAACTCCAACGATTCACTACCAAACTTCAATCAGTTCACTCGGTTTACCAAATGCAACTCGCAGGATAAAACAGATATGAAATGAAAAGCAACAACCAAAACCCTTAGCAGGCAGGCTGGTAGGTTCAGGGCACAGCAGGTCACAGGCAGCTCGCAAGTAGCGTAGGTACATACGAAAAACAGGTTGAAACAACCACAGACAGGTCTGATCCGCATACCGCAGACAATTTTAATCTGCATGCCGCAGACAGGTCTGATTCGGGCCGTAGGTACAATGGACAAGTCGCAGACATGCAGGCAGTGCAGCCCATAGGTAGCAGGCAGATTCGCCTCAGGTAGAGAGCAGGTAGGTCGCAGGTCAGGGAGGCCCAAATAGATTGTGTAGGTAGCAAGCAACGAATAGGAGACTCTGCCAACGATGGGAGGCCACAAATATGTCTGGAACAGGCCGTAGGTACTATGGGCAAGCTGTCACAGGTAGAATATAGGTCGCAACTACCACAAAGACCCTGGTTTTTTGCTGTAGGTGGCCATAGACAGGCCAATAGGCCGCAAATAGGGCTTGTAGGTCGCTGGCAGGTTGGTGGCTGGCCGCTTGAATGGGTGCTAGGCTGTGGATAGTCAACTAGCATTGCAATCCATCGATTACGGATCATAGAGAATGCAAATGCAGGGCCAATGATGGAGCACAAGGTCCAATGAGCTGTAGACAACAACAATATGCTCCGAATCCGCTTAGGAATGTATTTTAGGAATCACACTTGCTGTAGGATCAAACTTCTTGTGAAAATAGGGTTGCGACAACAAAGAACTCAAACTATTTGCCCAGTCGATCACTACTAAACTAAATTTTGAACAACATCAACTTTACTTGCAATAAACCATCCATGCAATTACTCCCACTCATTAGCACACATAAGTCACTAACAATCATAACAAACCCTAACATGGAGCAACAACATCCACAAACACTTAACACCAAAACGGACCTAACTTCAAATCATTCTCAAGCAAGCAAGCTCTCAACATCCCTTTCAAGAACAATCCAACTAACTCACCAAACTCTCAACTCCCAAAAGTATTAACTCCCAAATTAGCAACTCATAACAAACCCTAACATGGAGCAACTCCCAAAAGTACCAACTCTTCAAATACAAAAAGTGGGCTTCTTCTTATAGCAAATTCCAATGGATCTTCCTCACAATCCCATCTTGCCATTCTTCATGCCCTTCAAGCCCTTTCTGCCATTTGTCTCCACCCCATTGGAAAGTACACCTAGTGGCCTCCATGAGAAAGTGAGGGAGTATATTAGTAAAATCAACTGTTTCTATGGTGAAATTTTAGCATGGCTATGTCGGCTATTATTACCACTGGCCAAAAAGCCGTAAAACATTGTTGTTGTTATGTCCATGACCAGTACATAGGATACAATATACTCCTAATCTTGGATACACGATACTCCAGCGAAACAAGCTGTTAGTTATGCCACATTAGACTGGACGTGACCCAAAAGTAACTAATATCCTTGTGAGGCCCATAACACACTAAATGGAGTTTAGACAAGATATAAGACAATGTATGCATGTGTAAAGTTATCAATAACAATTCTATGAATAGTTGGTCCATGCTTAGGACTCTATTCTAGGTGAATCTATGTATAGAAAATTTAGGGCTATGCATAACTATGTTTCCAAGTTGCTTTTAGCTTTATATATTGGGTCCAAACTCGCCCTACTCCTCATCATAATTTTGGATTCATTGTCAGACTCTCACTCTATATTCATGCTTCTTGTTCTTTGGCTTGGGGGTGAGGCTTCTAGAATTTGATTGGATGCTTTTACTTGGTTGGGTGGTTTCTCCATAGTGTGTTATCATTGTGTTTGTGATTTGTAAGCAGGATCTAAGGAGCTTCTCTTACAGTGGTATCAGAGCAAGGCTTACAACTTGGAGAGGTGGTGCTTTTCATTAAAGCTTGGTGGTGATCAACTAGTATTCTCATCCAAGGAGAGGTGCAAGGTTGCAAGTTGGTGGATCTTCCCAATTGCAATGTGCATGATCCATATCTTTCTCAAATTCATTGTGGTTTATGGAGAATTGTGCTAGGGAATCAATTTTGGTTGTCTTTTTGGAGTTTTTAGCATGTGTAATTCAAAACTAGTTATGGATCTGAATTTTTCAGCAAGTTAATTCACTTTGAAGTGGTTGAAATTCAGGTTGCATGTTGGATCTTCCCATGTTTTTGGATTCTAGGCTCTTTTGTGGCCAAATTTGGCGATTGCATGTGGTTTTGAAAAACGTTCTTGCCTTTCATGAAATTGGATGGTAGGAGGTTGTTGAACATCAATTTTTTTGGAAAAAGATGAATCATAGTCTTTTGAAGCTGTCCTAGAAATTAGAGCCAAGAATTCCAGCAATGGGGTTTATAGGAAGTAAAAAATTGTCAAAAATTGACCAATTTTGGTGAATTTTGGGGGGTGGATTCCTCTAAATCCATAAGAGAATAATTCTAGATTTTTTACAACATGATTTGTATTCCTTTTTACCTTCCCAGCAAGCTATCAGACTTGTAAATTGATGGGTAGAGGCTTATATTTCAATTCCATCAAGTTTGTAGCAATTTTGGATCATCACTTTTAGGCTTGGTTGAGTGCTTGCATGATTTTAGGCAGATTGGGCTTGAAAAAATGTGCCCTCGTACAAGTTTTTTGGCTGTTCTGAACTCGCACATGTGAATCCTAGGTGGCAAGCTGACATGGCAAGAGTCTTGTTCACTAGATCTCCCTCTGTACTGAGCTTTTTGGTGTCTTGTAGCCAAAGTTGTGATCATTTGAAGTTTGCAATTTTGTGAGCAAAATTGGTAGAATTTCGAATTGTTTTGATTGCATGCAAGTCAATTTCATATTTTGAGGTACTGTGCTTGCATGGAATGTCTGCATGGTGATTTTTAGAGCAATTTTGACATGCATGAGTGGTTTAGATCTGTTTTGAGTGGTTATACGCATGTGCTCTGATTGATAGATACAAAACTGGGTTTTATAGGTGACAATTTCTGTAGAACTTGATTTTACATAAAATTTCGTACTGGTAAAAAATCAGTTTAATGTCGCATGTCTTGCATGCCTGATGGACATTAATGCAGTAGGGTTAAAAATTGAACAGTGAATCGAATTTTCAATTTCGATTGCTTAATAACTGACAGTGGTTTTACGAATTTTTGAAAAACGTAAAAAATTTATTAAAAATAAATAAAAGTGCAAAAATTTAAATTTTTTAGTTTTTTCTAGTTTCTTGAATTATTTATGAAATTGACTAAAAATAGTGATTTGACCATGTTGGAGTCAATTTCAATCGATTTTGGTCAACTGTGCTTCACTATAAGTTAATCTGATATTAGCTAAATTTAGTAATTTTTAGGATAGATAAATCGAGATGGCCGAAGAAACTTCAAATCAAGCTACAAATCCAAGTGCACCATCTTACATGGTGATTTGTCAGCAGTTGAGTACGACAAATAATCATAATCAGATGAGAGATCAACAAATGAAAGTTCTGTTGAATCAAGTCAAATTGATGTCTTCACCCAATCTCAGTTTTCAACCGGAGGTTTATGGGGGGCAGAGAAGAAGGAGAAAGTTTTTACGCGGAAAAGTGTCATCGTGGTGGCGAGACTTACTGGTGAAGCCAACTAGTTGGGATGCATTTGCGAAAGTTTTCAAGAAAGCTTTCGTAATTGTTGATGACGTTGACTACTACCTGAAGTTCGTGAACTGCAGGATGAGTACAAAGATTTTAGACTCTTATATCTAGAAATTCATGGACCTATGGAATAGAGTTCCATCATTCGATGCGAAGTTAGCACTTTGGCAGTTTGTCCTAGGTTTGCCAACCGACCATTAGAATGAATGCAGGTAAAATGTGCTTCAAAACCTCGAGGATGCGTTTTGGATTGCGAAAGCATATGATTCCACAGTGGTGGCAATCAGCAAGCAGTTTGCACAAATTTCAACCACTTTGAAAACCAAGAAGGGTAAGAAGCGCGGTCCAGACCAAGCAAAATATTTTGACAAATTAGATCAAACAGCATCGGAACCCAGAAAGCCGAAGAGAAAGAAATTTAAGAAATCTATGTCCCGGAAAAAGGCTAAGAAAGAGAACTTATGTTTCGTCTGTAAGAAGCCTGGACATATGATGAAATTTTGTCCAGAAAGGAAAAAAATGTCTGCTCATATGATTGAGATCCCAAGAGGCAATGGTAAGACTTTGGAAATTAACTTGACCGATTGTGAGTGTGAATGTTCTTTCAGTACTACTTCTTTCTTGCCTAATGATCTCTTACGTCTAATTGGCACAGTTAAAGATCAAGAAGTGAGTATTCTATTGGACAATGGTTCAACTCATAATTTTGTTAATTCTCGTCTTGTGCATAAACTCAGCTTGGAAACTGAAGCCAACAATCATAGATATAAAGTTTATCTAGCTTCAAGAGCAAAGTTGGAGACTTGGAACGTAAAAGTCTCGAGCTCCCAGTTTTGATGCAAGGACACACATAATTAATTAATTTTCATGTTTTGGACCTATCCCGTACTGAATTAATCTGAGTTTATGAGTGGTTATTTAGTAAATCGCCTTTTCTATTGATTGATTTTGAGAAGCATGTTTTCACTTTCAAGGAGAGTGATAAGGTAGTTACGTTATTTGGCAGTAATTTTGTACGTCCATTGGATCAGATTTCTATAATTAATGAAATGGAAGCATTGAATTATTCAGAGTATGAAGTTTTTTCAATACATGCTATTTCAGATGTGGATGTTCCTAAAATGAATCTAAATGGTTGTGAATTTTCAACAACTCTTAACTCGGTAAATTTAGATCATGAACAAGCAGTTGAAGAACAGATCATAAATGAATTTAGGGATGCTTTTCCATCTGAATTATCTCATGGTTTACCACCATCTAGGTCAATAAACCACAAGATTGAGCTAATTCCAGGGAGTCAACCTGTCTCTAGACAACCTTATAGGTTTTCTCAGAAAGAGGAGACAAAGATTTCAAATCAAATAGAAAACTATCTGAGGATGGGACATATACAATCTAGTAAATCACTATAGGACGTTCCTGTTCTTCTTAAAACGAAGACAGATGGAGGTTTCCGGATGTGTGTGGATTACAAGAGTCTTAATTAAATGACTATCAAGAATAAATATCCATTACCCAGGATGGATGACCTTGTAGATCGCTTGGGTGAAGCACGATATTTCACTAAGATAGATCTCAAGACATGGTACCATTTAAGTCGGAAGATGTCCAAAAGACAGGATTTTGTTCTAGATTTTGTCATTATGAATTTTTAGTGTTGCGACTAATCAAACTATGGAAGATATTCTGAGGACGTATGTTTCTCATAGGCAATCGCATTGAGAAGATTATCTCCCACTGCTTGAGTTTGCTTATAATAGTAGGAAACATTTTGCTACAGGTTACAGTCCTTTTACGCTTATGTACCTAGAACTCCAGTAAATGTTGAGACGAAGTCTGTTAAGATCTAGAAGGTTGTTGATTTTTGGCATCATGATATGCAAGAGATGTTGCAAGTGGCTAAGGATAGCATCCGTAGTACTCAGGATAGGCCTAAACACTATACCGATCTTAAGAGATCTCCAAGAGATTTTAAAGTTGATGATTGGGTATATCTTAGGATTCCAAGAGATTCTAAGATGTTACGTGCAGGAAAGCATTTTAAGTTGTCTATCCGTTATTGTGGATCTTTTAGGATTGTACGTAGAATTGGTTCTTTGGTGTATGAACTCGATTCTAAATTGCAAATTTCATTAAAGAAAGTGCCGGAAACAAAGTAGACATTGGAGAACCAGACTTTGTAATATTTTTCATGTCTATTGGCTTGTATAAATTTGCATTTTTTTTGGAATTTTTTACAATCTATCGATTTTGTATTATGACAAATTTGGACTCTTCTGTAAAACCATTGGAAAAGTTGCAATATACAATTTTTCTTTGTGCTAGTCCCACCATGTTGTGTACTTTTTATGAAATGTCGCTCTTGCTTGCCAATGAGATCTTTCTGTTCCTTGTGATGACCATATGGTAAGACTTCCACTATTTCTTGCAAAGAATGTCGAATGATGCCGTAATATGTGTTGCATGTCATACAAACACTATATAAATCAGTACCAAAAGTATCTAAATTAATTACAATATTTGTCTATAATAGTATTACATTGAGATTTTACCATGTAATGTGTTAAATGATCTGCTCCCCATGCGCTTTGAACCGCATCCACAAATTCACTGGTTGCTTTCTGTATCATTTGCACATCAGTATTTGAAAATTGATCTTTTCTCAAGTATTTCACCATGTTGTCTAGTTTTCTCCAAGCTTTTGTTCGAGTAGCCGAGTAGAACCTCGTTCTTCGAAATCTTGAGTTACAGCTATTATCTCTTTCCAAACCGAGTATTGAATCTTGTTTCTTTTCCAGAGTAATTTGATAAAAATCTACGAGCTTTGGATCCTCCAATGCTCGAATTGCATGAAATTTTTTTTAATTTACTTGAAAGCTTATCGTCTTTTTTTATTTTAACATGGCTTTTATGTAAGTCTGCTTTAGACAATACATCCTCTAATCTGGATATAGCTTGCTTTGAAGATGACATTGGTTTGGTATTCCATGCAAACAAGATGTGAAGATATTTTTTTTTTTATTAGACGCACCTCTACATGCATTGTACAAATATGAACATTATGAATATGAATTGGTAGTACCGGTTTCCAATTAGGATCTTCTCAATCTCTTGATATTCATGTACTCCTTGTCATGTCTTTTGTTGTCTTCATGTAGTACAAACAAGGGTGTTAAGAGTTAGCTCCATGGGAATCTACATTCAACATACATTTTAATGTCTTCAGATCTCCTACTAAATGCCATTCTATGTTGAAAGTGTCAATTCCAGGAACACTTAGTGGAACTTCCTCCATGTAAATATCCAAAAGAGAATGTCATGGTCTTCTCTATGTTAACATAATCCTAAATATGATCATTATAAGATTATCCCTATCCCTATAGAATTTATAAACGAACTACTGTACCTAAAAAACTGCCAACCACCAAATATCATTTTTTGATTGAACACTGAAGTTGAGGCCTTCTGAGTGTTTCTGAACCATTCATGATCGTAAGACTAACTCTCTTCATTTTTTGTCCCTTTATAATTTCAGACTCATCTAACTTAAGAACAACTATCAACATGTTATTGACATTCTCATTTGTAATATCGTAAAAATCTATGATGAATGTTAGTAACTGATTAATGTCAATAAACAGATTGTTGGAATTGCTATAAGCTAGACATTCTCCCTTCGATCAATACACTTCATTGATATGCGATGGATTATCAACTATTTTCTGCATACCTTGGTTTAACATGTTTTTTTTTTTGTTAAAGATGAAATGAACTTTTTTGCACTTGTGCAAATGCTTTCTTTATCATCTTAAACATTGTTGCATATACTTCTCTACTGATGCTCAAAAAATCACATGCCTCATGAATCAATGTAATGTCCAATATTTATTCATAATGCTATCAGTAACTAAAGCTTTAATCTTTTTTATTTTGTAATTGTTTAACATTGATTTCATAGATTTAGAAGTTAAAATAGAATCTAATGAGTTTCCAATGAAAATCTAATCGGCCAAATGGTCTTCAGCAACCAATGTAAACAAAGAAATTGTGCGTGGAAATAAATAAACAAAACTGGTGATTATGATTGAATCAAAAAGTTCAAACGATATTAAACCAAATAAGCTATAACTTACTTGAATGCACAAATTCTTCTTTTTTGATAACCTCCTCTGGATGATAGATTACATATATCCTTGGTTACCAGTCTTTTTCTCTTGTTTTTTTACCTTTCTGTTGAGTAAATACATATATTTAACAAGAGACAAATATGAGATATGCATGGATTGAAATGCAATATTTAAAACAACGCAAAGAATATGTTAGCATTTGAATTTTCTTCTTAGACATCTCATTTTCTTCCAGACAACTTTTTTAACTTTGTAGATTTTTCTTCGCACTCTGATATTTTCCTTAATTCTTTTCAAATAATGTATTTTTTGCATTGAATGTGCATTCCTATAGAATTTAAAATTCTTACAGTTTTTCAGAAGGCCATTTTTGCCATGACACAGAGATTGTTAATTGAGTCACCGAATGAAAATCAGGATGTTGCAATGAATATGAATCAATAGGATACAATGTTCCTGATGACCATAAATCTACATGCTTTGGCTTTTTGTCCCTATATCAGATTGTATCAGAAAAGTGATAATTTGGATTCTTTTGAATTTATTTTCCTAAGTGGAGCATATTCTGGTGACAGATCCACATGAAGATGATAAAGCTTAGTCATTAGTACAATAATATAGTAGCAAACAACACAATCACAATAACAGAGCTGGAGATGGCTAGACACTTATTCGAACCTGGAGATAGAGATGGCGGTAGTTTTATTTTTGAAATGTCACTCCTAATTCAAATTTTTGAGTGTTTTTAAGTATTGGAAGGGGATATTTCGACATTAATTATACTCTAACTGTGGTAAAACACCAGTGACGTTTGATGTGACTAAAATAAGGTACATTCATTTTCATGAAAAGTAGTGTGGGCAAGTGCATAAAGAAAATATAAAATGATAATTTGATTACTTTATTATTATTTCTCTCTCTCCTACATGGCATTTCTTATTGGGCCATCTTTGGGCCCATGTTTTCTTTAATGAAGGGCCAACATGATTGGTGGACCTTTTGTTTTAGCTTTTGTGGTGGGTTTTGAATTTGGAATGTTTGTTATACTTTTGACTAGATTAAATTTTGATAGAATATCATTCTCATGCCATCACCTTTCCAAGGTCGACAAGCTTAGTGGACCCAACTACTGTTTGCTAGGTATTGACTTTTTGGCGTGTAATGTCATTGCTTGTCTTTTCTCTGATGAAGATGAGAGAGAGAGAGAGAGAGAGAGAGAGAGAGAGAGAGAGAGAGAGAGAGAGAGAGAGATAGAATTTGATGTAGTTGATTCATTAGAAAAACTTAGAGCCCGAAGAAGGCCTTTGAAAAGAATGTTTTTTTATTTTTTTTTCTTATTTTCGTTGCCATGTGGACCAATCGAAACCTTGAAATTGGGAAGTTCTACGTAACGTAGAATTTTTCAAATATAAATAGAATAAAAAAATTTAAAATATATTGTTGTTTCGTCGGGCAGCATGTGGAAATGCTATTGGTTGATGAGGCCTGGCCTTCCAGCTCATTATTGTCCGAAGAGACCCAAAAATATTGAAAATGAAAAGAGGTGAAGGAGAGAGGAGAAGAAAGGAAGGACCAAGAGAGAGAGAGAGAGAGAGAGAGAGAGAGAGAGAGAGAGAGAGAGAGAGAGAGAGAGAGAGAGAGAATGGACAAAGTTCTATTAAACTTCGAATGATGGAAATACAAGAAAATGGTCTCTTTTTATAAGAGTGAGAGTGGAACCTCCTCATCACCCATTGGCTATTGAAATTCCATCAGGATCACAATCTTGACCGTCCGAATCACTTTGTGTTTTTTGGGTACAAGTTGTGTTTCCTAAGTTAGGAACTTGCAAAAGCTAAGCTTAAAATATTCTTTTTAAATATTAGTGCACATGGCAGTTTATAGCCTAAAGGCTCAATGTTGGACTTATATGCGCAAAATGCCAACTGGTTGCTTGATCCTAACACTTCCAACTCTCTACCACATTCATGTAGCGTTTGGGTTTATTGTAGGAGCCTTTTGCCGACTTTTAGAATATTTTATGTCATTCCCAAAATTCGGAAACAGCTCCCATTGTTTTTTTTTTCAAAGTCCTCTAACGGGCTTGGGGGACCCTTGTCTGGGATGTGTGGCAAGTGCATATTCTGAAGTGGACCTAGACCTCTTCCATGTAAAATCATGTTAATTGAAAAGAAGTTTGTGAAAGTCTGAAAAGAAGACAAGGGAAGCCTTTTCAATCAAAGTGGTTTGACATATAAGACGGTCGGGACTTACCTTTCAATTTGAAAGACAATGTCATTTCATGTAAAACACCATTTTCTTGGGGTAAGTGAACATGTCATTGGAATATCCAATGGGAGCTTTCTTTCCCCTCCAATAAAAAAATTAGATATCTTATCTAATCTTATCTATTTTTAATTTAAGCAATAGATGCCTCCAAAAGAAATTGGTGTTTCACATTGAATGGCATTGTCTTTCAAATTGAAAGGTAAGTGCATATTTTGAAATGGACTTGACCGTCTTTTATGTGAAACAATTTTGATTGAAAGGGCTTCCTTTGTCTTCTTTTCAAACTTTCACAAACTTCGTTTCAATCAACATGATTATACATGGAAGAGGTCTAGGTCCACTTCAGAATATGCACTTGCCACACATCCAAGACAAGGGTCCCTCAAGCCTGTTAGAGGACTTTGGGAAAAAAACAATAGGAGTTGTTGCCGGATTCTGATAATGACATAAAATATTCTAAAAGTCAACAAAAGGCTCCTACAGTAAACCCAAATGCTACATGAATGTGATAGAGAGTTGGAAGTGTTAGGATCAAGCAACCAGTTGGCATTCTGCGCATATAAGTCCAACATTGGGCCTTTAGGCTATAAAATGCCATGTGCACTAATATTTGAATAGAATATTTTAAACTTAGCTTTTGCAAGTTCCTAACTTAAGAAACACAACTTGTACCCAAAAAACACAAAGTGATTCGGACGGTCAAGATTGTGATCTTGATGTAACTTCAATAGTCAATGGGTGATGAGGAAGTTCCAATCTCACTCTTATAAAAAGGGACCATTTTCTTGTATTTCCATCATTCGAAGTTTAATAGAACTCTCTCTCTCTCTCTCTCTCTCTCTCTCTCTCTCTCTCTCTCTCTCTCTCTCTGTTGGTGCTTCCTCTCTTCCCCTCTCTCCTTCACCTCTCTTCATGGTAATGTGAGTGAGAGAAATGCTTAGTTTTCTTTATGCAGTTTTATGATCGATCTTAAGCTAGTTGGTGAAAGGCAACATCTCAAAGGCTCCTAGTTGGACCGAGCCCACTTCCCGTACTACACGCGACCAAGGAAGAGATGAAAAACCTGTCTTTTCCTTGACTTAACATTGGTGCCATTGCCGGGGAGCCAAATGTTATCCCTATACTAAACTAGCAATTTTTCTCTTTTTGATTATCCTGACCTGTTGAGAGCTCTTTTCCTTCTAGTCAATGGTTGCTAAGTCAAACTTAGAAGTAAAGCAAGAACATAACCGTGAGATATCTGTAAAAGAAAGCGTTACTTGCATAAACAAATACCTACAACTAGCCGCTTTTGAGAAGAAAAATTTCTGTCAGAGACTGGTCCGATCCTTTGAATCTCTAAATTAAAAAAGGCAGCTCTTCAATGATCAAAACAAGAAGAAAAATCAATCCTTCAAGCCATTTGCATCCAGGCATTAACATCAGTTGCACCTCCATCTCATGCCCAAAAACGCTTGTCAACAATTGAAGTAGGCTGAGAAAGGTAGCTGGAATAGATCAAAAGCTGTGATAGATGATCTATCAAACAAGCAAAGGCAGAAGATGAGCATCTGGCAGGTGAAGGCAGACATGCAAAGGCATGATCAGTCAGGCGAAGGCAGGTGCGCAGGCAACTCGGAGGTGTGCGAGAGTAGAAGATTTGAGTGAAGGTAAACCAGCGAGGGCGTCAGAGAGGGCACGACAAAGGAATGCGGCTAGGGATAGGGTTAGACAATTTTTATTCCTGGACAAACAGCCTTATGCAAAATTTTGGCTAAAGCATCACACATTCAAACTTTTAGAAGTAAAAAATGTTTCATTTGGCTTTCAAAATTTAAGACTAGGGTAACTTTCAAAGGCAACACATGTGTCAAAGCATCATTAGCAAAAGGTATGACAAGCACCCTTGGTTGTCAACAACTACAAGCACGCACCAATGAGCTATGTATGGTTGGGCAACATTGTCACATTTATCAAAGCAGTGCTCAAAAAATCTAACCTACAAAAACTGACATCTTCTCTAGAGGAGTTTAGGCCACTTGTCAAGTTGTCCACCTTAAAAGTCCAAAGCTACAACAAGACCACAACTCTAGCCTTTATACAAGTTTTGGATCCTTAAAGGAGACATCAAAACATTTGCCCTACAAGTTCATGCACCTCTAGTTCAGCCAACAAAACCAGAAAATGTGTGATAACTCAAAGTTCGAAACTTGAGGGTTAAGACAGACTTGGAAGTTGGGGCAAAAATTTAGAAAACATCCGGAAATAGTGCAAGGTTGAAGGTGCCATTAAGTCAGAAAGTATTGGACATTTTGACGACATTCCAACAGGACCAATTATATTCTTCAGGGAGCTTTAAGACTATTATAAGTTGACTGTCTACAGGTTGAAGACGCAAAGAAAACAAGAGCAAAGGTTCACGAAAGAGCAGGCACAAAAAAAAAAAAAAAAACCTCCCCAACACACTCTCCCAATTTCCACTTTCACAAACTTCTGCTCCCCCCCCCGCCCCCCAATTTTTGACTTCCTAGCTTTCCCCAACTTCTTGTTGTCCCAACACTCTACTCTCCCCAACTTTTTACCTTCCCAAACTTTTTGTTTTCCCTAACACTTTTGTGCTCTCCCAAACTTTTTGCTTTTCCCATCTTGCTTTCCCAAGAGCTCATATTTCCAACATCTGCTTTCCCAAGGTTTAGATCTAATTGGTCTTTACTTTCCCAAGGCTTCAATTCTTCAAGTTGACCTCGCCAACTGGGGCATATCTAGTTCAACATATTCTAGCTACACTCCAAGATCTTGAAAGAATCATCATTCACACCTTTACATTTGCTTTCCCCAAGATCTAATCAGGTTGGTAAAAATATACAAAATCTAGAGCAAGACCAAGATTGGATCAAACATCTTGAGAAGTGGGAGAATATCAAACTTAGATCAAGATCAAGAATCATCCACCTTACTTCACTTTTAGTTTCTATTTGGTTTTGATTCCCCTTTGTACATTCTAATTGTTTTTTTTTCTTTTCTTTTCCTCTCCTTCTCTTCCAAAAAAAAAAATCCACTTTTTTTGGAACACTATACATCATCAGTCATCTCTTGAAGAGCAATCTTAAATAGAAATTCATCTATTCATCCGTCCACAAAAGCTATGTCGAGTACTCAACTATCAAGCATTAGCATGCAACGTCAGCAGGAGACAATTTGTGCATACCTTCATTGGATCTATCACATAGCAAAGGACTGTCATCCACCAATCCCAACATTAGTGATCATCAAGAGATTTATTCAAGGTCTGAGGAGCGACATTCGGTATCGTTTGAAGCATCTCACCTCATATGCAACATTGAAGCAAGTTCTTGTTGATGCCATGAAGATTGAATCCATATTGTTGGCATTTCAAAATACTGGCTCCGAATTTGAGTTGGATGAAATATCTGGATTACCATCAATAAGAGGTTCAAGAATTTTGACAATGCTAATGCAAAATAACAGAGAGACAAGGGAAGAACAAGCTTCACCAGGAAGGGATGATGACCAACATGAATCAACAAATCAAGATCAAGATCTGGAACATGATCCAAAGGCATGTGCCGCTACTTCAAAGAGGGCAATGTTCATAATGCTTCGAGAACCATCACATTGCCAATTACCCAACTAAGAAGGTTCGTGTTGCAAAACCAGTAGTAGCAGGAAAGCATCAAAAGTTCCAAGATCCACCCTTGACAACAAGCAAGCAAGTTGAGCAGATGGCGCACCCAAGCAGTTCATTTTCAAGAGATGGGCCCATTCTGAAGATAATAGGTGGAAGATTGGCACCAATTATGCAGTCACCGTGTGCATCGCCAAGATCTACGGGAGCCGAAACCCACGACAATTCTCTACTATATTATGTCGAAGGACCTAGTGAAGAGTGTATACCAGTTTATGCAATCTAGCTTCGAGGCGATGGCATTTTGCCAATGATATGATGCTATGGATGTGGCAGAAGATATTGCAAATCAGGATGTCCACACCGAGGTAACCCAACGACCTTCATGGCATTATGTTCAAATTGTCGCATTGGACATCCTTGACTAGATTGTCCATTGTGGTTACAATCGACTATGTCGAAATCCATCTTTGCAATGCATGTGAGTCGCCAAAAGGCAAATTCAGTCACCCAGTGCTACAAACGCAAGATCATAATTCCACTAGGATTTGAAATGGCTGATGAATCGAGGGATATTGCAAAAGTCACCAAATGTGCCGAAACATCCGTCAAAAGAATTGAAGTACCTTCAGACATGATGGAACTGGTAGAGACAATCAAGCAACAAGCGACAACTGAACTTATGACGAAACTACCAAAAATTGTCCAACAGGCAATTCAACGATCCTTGGAAATTGTGATACCAACTGAACTCACAACTTGTAAGCCTTATGATTCACAAGTCAAATGTGCTTTCATGAAGACTCCTACGGAAAAAAATGACAGAGGCAAGGCCAAGACAGTTGATTACAACCCATTATAGAGATCAACAACAAGTAGTCCACCCTTGAAGCCAACGTGTTCCAGCAGCAAGACGACCACCACAATGGCAAATCCGGTTACATCAATGATCAAAGGGCCAAATCTAGGGAATCCAAGCCTGACAC